>PVJH01026499.1:0-29991 GCA_004026705.1 Nesogale talazaci
GTTTGCCCTGAAAACTGTGTTCATTCGTTCAAGAAATATTTACTGAGCCTGGAGCAATTTCTTTCCAAATATTTTTACTCTGGTATCAACTAAAATGGAGATTTAAAAATCATATAATATAAAATCATATCATTATACTGAATACTTCCAACTGCATGAAAGATGATCATGTTCTTTTAGTAAAAGCATCTTCTGGAATTACATGTCTTCAGAGCAAATCCCCAACTGACATGTACGTTTGAGCTCACCTTGGAAATTCAACCTGCCTGTGTACTGCTGTCATTCTCTTTTGATGAACTATACCAGTTCCTTTTCATAGTCTCCAGCAGTACCAAGAGCCTATAGAATAGACTGTGTGACTACAGTCATTACCTATAGAATACCCAGAGTCCCTGGATCATGAAATAAATTTAGCTGTAACTGAAAGGTTTGAGTATAACCAGAATGTCTCAGAAGAAAAGCCTGGTTCCCTACATATTTGAGCTATCAGTCACTGGAAACTCTATGGAACATAGTTCTAGTTTGATGCCTGGATTCTGAATTGACAAAACAACAATTGGTTATCAAGATGGTCTATATCAAAGAATGGTTTCTCATTTACGAGAAAAAAATCTAAACTCTTCAAACAAATGTAAATATTTTAACATAGTAGAACCAAGCACAATTTAATAAAATTTACAATTTGCTTTTGGAAATATTGTTTAAAAAAAGATTTATTTCTATATGTGGGTTAAGTTTTCAACAGGTATCTAAAACAACCACATAAAAGTTAAGCAGACAAAAATAGCCCCGAGTACTCTCTACTTACAAATTATTTTAGTACCATATTAGTACTTTTAGGTATTCCTATGTCCCTCACCTTTTACAGAATATTATTTAGAAATATCCAATTAGAGAATAAACTGAATACATATTCCTACATATGTATACAAATTTTAAGAATAGTTTTATTGACATACGATCCACATATCATGGTTAAATCACTTAAACATATTAAAATAGCCATGTACCCATAACTACCATCAATTTTAAAACATTTTCTTCTTCCTTGTACTCATTGTTATTAGCACCCCCCCATTTCCTCACAACCACCTCTACTTCCAAAATCCCCAAAAGTTATTAATCCAGTTACTGTGTCTACGTGTTTACCTTTCCTAGATTTCATATAGAGAAAACACATGTATGCATATATGTGCACATGCACACAAACACACACAAAAAACAATAACAGCATATATAACACATCGATATCACAAGATGTTTCATGATTTTTCACTCTTTTTGAAGGACTAATAAAATCTTATCAGTGGAAAGATAAACAAAAAATTATGAAAACTAGAACAATTTCAACAAGGGTCAAAAGGAAGAACAAATGGTAAGATGTTCAATTTTAACCTAACAACATCTTCAGTGGTTCATTTTTCAATGTACTGTGTGAGAGCCAGGATATTCACACCTTTGGTCAAAGGGATTCTCCAGAGGCTTAACCCATGTGGTACCCTGCAAAGGTTTTTAGATTTCAGTGTCACCCAGAGCCTTCTTGCAAAGTGGATGTTGAGAATTTAAGTTCATTCCCTCTCGTTATTTATAATTCAGGATTTGACTTTATTATACATAATCCTTGGATCATACAAGCTGCTGTGTCTTCCATGTGGACTTACCGCTCACCTCATTTAGATGACTGCTTGTTGTAATTCAAGCCTTTAAGACTCCAGGCACCATTCTGACACCTCACACCATCTGATGTCTTCACTGCGTTAGTGAGGGATTATGTCAATGAGATACTCCTGACCAGGGGTGGAGTCAACCCTGTCAAATCTCAGCCTTGATATCATAAGTCATGTGCATAAGATCAAGAAGAACAAATAGAGACAATATTTATGTCTGTTCCTCCACGTTCTTTTTTTCTGGGATGCTGCCACTGACCTAAGGGCTGTGGTGCCTTGTCACGTTTCTACCAACTTTGGAGCTCTGCAACTCTGCACACATAGCCTGTGAGCTTCCTGCTTCCCATTCTGAATCACCAGAAAGTAGGTACACAAGTCTGAAGGGGGCTTATGAACTAGCGTTAGACTTACAGACTAGATCTGGACTGAGCTAGGATGCCCTCTTGATATGCTCCTGTGGAGAATATGGGAATTCTATTGATTAATTCTATTCATTAGTAATTCTATTCATTAATCCAGTTTTATAGAATTTCAAATGTTATTTAGAAAAGTATAAATGTACAGTACAGACTTTTGAACAAAATGCCAATCAAAATCTCAAGTAACTGGACATTATTTACGCAAACAATGAAATATGAAGATGGACAGAAAGCTTTCAATAAAGCAAATTCACACAGGAAGCACCATACCTGCCAGATTAAGACATCATAAAAAAGTAAAAAAGTAAAGAAAGCATGAAAACAGCAAATCTATGGTAGTACCATTCAATAAACCATACATACTCGAGTATCAGCTGACCTGAATATCAGCTGAGGCACCTAACTTTATCACACACAAAAAAAATATGCTGAAAAACTCAGCTTATACACAGTATTTATGGTAAGTGGTCCAGTGACCTACAAATCTATAACCTCAGAATAGCTGTCAATCATGGGTGGTAGTGAAAGGGGAAATTCATTTGCAGTGTCCCCACTTGGATTAAGCATCCAGTGAATCCTCTCTATCTCAAGGCATTTCAGACATAAGACCAAGTAATTCAATTCCTTTAATCTGTTACAGATGAGTTTAAGGTAAAGTATGGTTTTACTTAGCAAGGTTTCCAAATTGGAGACTTCTAGTGTGGTTTATGAAAAATGTGGTGTACCTCAAATGGGCACTGTCTAAAAATCTGTTTGTCTCTAGCACATGACCAGAGTGACCAAGGACTATATACAAACTAGGTCAAAAGTACCCACTTAGGAACATATTCTCAGGTGTATTTTCTTTTGGGTAGTACATAAAAAATGCTCTTAAGCTTTTTTCTCAATGGCATGTTGTTCTACCTAGATTACTCATGAGGAAAAGGCATAGTGACCTATTCAAAGACAGCTCTGCTTCCCCTGCCTTCCACCACCCTATACTTTGGACTTCAATTAAAATTTACTAAAAATCCTTGTAGGAGTCTCTGTTGATTTGGAGTGACTGTAGAACAATGTTATATGGAAGGAACTGAGTGGTCTTCTCCTTTAGCCGCCAACATGAGAAGGGACCTCCTCGGTTATTAAGGTGAACAAATACAGGAGTGATAAGTGGATCATGAGCATTAGGCATGCACACAACTATGTGCCTGAGAGACTGGACTAAAAGATTACATGATCTGAGAACAAATACCTACATTTGCCTTGGTATTTAGACTTTTGGCAGTGTTCTCATACAATATTAATCCTCCTGTGATAGACTGATTTTGTTCAGCATAATGATTTCCTGACCCATCAATATAACAAGATGTTTCGTGATTTTCTTTCACATGAAAGGATGAATAATATTCATTGTATGTATGCACCAGATGGTTTTTTTTTTAATCAATTCCATTCTTCTGTTTCAAGCCTCTGGATATTTTGAACTGTGTTGCAAACAGTATGAGTGAGTTTACATTTGCTTGTGGTGTGTCTCTTACTTCTTTGGGGTATATATCCAACAGATATCTTGCTACATCATATGGGACATCTATTCCCAGTTTCTTTATGTAGCACCATATTTCTTTCCACAATGATTGTACATATGTACAAGGTTTACTCCTAAGTATTTAATCTTTTGTGTGGCTCTTGTAAACTACATTGATGTCTATTTGCCTTTTTAAGAGATCTCTTTGCTGGTATATAGAAAGAAAATTGATTTGTTTCTTAGTCTTGTACCCTGCTACTTTAACAAGTCCCTTATTTGTTTTCTGACAATCTTTCTGTAGGTTCTTTAGGAAAAATGCACTTGTTCTTTGCCCAAGTACATTTCCTTGGTTCCTCTTGCTGTCTCATGGTTCTGGCTAAGGCTTTCTTCACAGTATTGAACAAGAGCGATGATAGGGAACGTTCTTGACTTGTTCTCATTCTCATGGGAAATGCTTTTGGCTTTTCCCCATTGAGTATCATGATTGAGTATCATTGAGTACATGTTTTCTATTATATACCCCTTATTATTTTGAGAAATTTCCCTCCTATTACTATTTTGTTAACTGATTTATCATAAGTAGGTTTTAGATATTGCCAAATGTATTTTTTGCATCTAGTCATATGATTGTGCTATTCTTATTCTTATCTAGTTTTTGTGGTAGATTACACTGATAGTTTTTTGAACATTGAACCATATTTGCATCCTTGGTATGAATCCCACTTGGTATGAATCCCAAGATGATTTTTTTTGATATGTTGTTGGGTTCTATTGGTCAGAATTTTTTGAAAATTTTTGCTATCTATATTAGTTAGTGATATTGGTCAGTAATTTTCTATCTTGTGTCTCTGCTTGAATTTTATATAAGAATTAAACTTATTTCATAGAATGAGTCTGAGAATATGCATTTTTCTATATTCCAGAATAATCTGTGTAGAATTATTGATGCCTGTTCCCTAATTACTTAATAGTATTTCCCTGTGAATCTATCAAATCCTGGGTTTTTCTTGGTTGTAAATTTCTAAATGATTGTCTCTATTTCATCTTCTGTTTGAGGCTGGTTCAAGTTTTCAACATCTGTCCTCATTAATTTGCATAGATAGTGTCTAGTCATTGGTTCATTCTCCTAGATTACCTAGCTGGACTCTCATAGTGTTTCTATCCTTTTTATTTCACCTATATCTGTCGTGATGTTGCCTTTTCTTCTCTAATCCTAGATAGTTGAATCTTCTCTTTTCCTTTGCTAAACTTGCTAGCAGTTCACAAATTTTCCTTCAATGCGCCAACATTTTGTCTTGCCAATATTCTCCATCATTTTTAATATTTCCAGTTTATTTTTGCTTTAATCTTTATGATTTCTTTTTTCTTGTTAGTGGAAGATTTATATTGTTGCACTTACTGTATTTTTTAAGGAGTTGTGTTCATGCTCCACATGTTTTATGTCCTTGTTCTTTTTACAATTTGTTTCCAGTTTTATAGCATTATGGTCTGAGAACATGGCTTTCAGGATCATTTTTTTTTAATTTAGTAAGGCTTGCTTTGTGGCCTATATGTGGTCTATTCTAGAGTTTGGACCATGTGAACTGGAGAAGAATGTATACTGTACATTCCCTTAGGTGGAATTCTCTCTAGGTGTTTGGAGATCAAGTGTGTTAGTTGTAGCTTACTAAAGAAACATATCCAGAGATACTCATATGTGTGTAATAGACAACTTTGTATCAAAGAACAATTGTATATTAAGAAAACATCCCAGCCCAGACCATATCAAGTCCATACACCAACATTAGCCCATATGTCTAAAACTAGTCCATAAATTGCTTTTCAGATTCATGTAGCAAATACAATGATGCTGAATGCAGGAAGATCAGAGGCCAGTGGGTGGAAAGTTTTGTGGATCCAGTGGTGGGGGAAGTAAGTCACTCCATGTGGCTTGACAACACCAAGGCATAGCAGAGAAAAAGTTGGCCCCACCCCAAGGGAGGAAGAGAGACTATGACCTGACTGACAGGCTAGAATCCACCTCTTCCTTCTATTTATTAAGTTGATGTGAAATTGTGTAATTTCCACATCAAGATAGTTGAGGATTTTGTTTAACTCCTCTTTTTCTTAACTGAGTTTCTTTCCTGATGACTGTTCTAAGTGGTATGCTGAATCCTACTGCTATTATTGTTCAACTGTCTATTTCTCTCTTCAACTCTCTGAGCATTGGATTGATGTATTCTGAAGGCCTTTCATTGGGGGTATAATGTTTATTATAATTAAGTATTCTTTTAATATTATTCCCTACTCATCAAAATGAAACATTGAGTAAGTGTGCAAAATGCAGTGAGGTGGAGAAGAGAGAGAATAAAATAAAAATAAAAGTAATTTTAGGGGTACAGAGGATTAGGCAAGAAGACTTGAAAAAAGAATAAGAAATCTATTTTTAAGAAGTATAATAAAATTAATAGGTTAGGGTAATAAAAATTAATAGGCATCATAACAATGAAAATATATTTCACAAGGAAAGTGAATAGAAAGAGACAGTGGGAAGGGCAAGATAAAAATATGAACAAATAATCAGAGCAAAAAAAGTGGACTAATATATATGCCTTTGTGTATGTATGTGTAAATAAAGCAGAAAAAAGAAAATAGGCAGAAGATTAAAGAAAAAGAAAGAGATAAGGAGAAATAGAAGGATGACAATGCCTAAATATGCAGATAAGAGAAGGAGAAACAAAAGATGAGCTTGTGGCTTGGGTGTGAATACTGGAGTTGTGTTGCAATGGCAGCATGAGTGTGGGCAGAGCTGTGCTCTCAGGAAAAAGAAAAATAAACTGGTTAAAATAGAGGAAGGACTTGGGTGGGTTTGACCAGATCTGCTGGGCTTCTCTCTTTAAGCTTGGTAGGCTTGTGGATTCAGAGGATGTGAGGATGGGTCGCATGAGAAGAGGAAATAAGAGAAAACCAGGAAACAAAGAAGAACAAAAAAAAATTTTAAAGGGGAAGGGAAGAGAGTGGAAATAAAGCAAAAGTTAAAAAAAATAAAGCTGCCATTTGGGTGCAAATACCTGCTGCCCTACTATTTGCACACGTGTCATATGGTCAGAAGGGAGCATGTCGGGTAAGGGAGCACTGGAGCAGAAAACAAAAAAACAGGGGTGGAAACAGTGAAGAGAGTCTACAATAAGCTGCCTCATGGTCTGCTCTCCTGGTAGGTCTCCAGAGGTCCTTGCTGCTGGCTGAGGAGCTACTGGTCAATGCAGGGAAGGCGGTCACAGTCAGCAGGAATTGCTGATCTCCAGCTTTAAGAATCTTTAGCATACTTAACTTTTAGGTTGTTTGTCTGCTTCCAGAGAGGCCAGATCTTCTCTCTTGTTGAGATTTCATTGGTAGTTACCGATGGGATTTTCCCAGAGCCTCTTGAGATAGACTTTTATTTAAAATAATATCGTGTCACAATATAATCTATTTATCTGTCATTATTCTCTATGGAAAAGGAAACCAGTTGGGTCATTCTTGTGGATGAAAGGTGTTCCTATCATAGCTTATATTGTAATATCATACACAAAACCAAAATAGAAATGCTTAATATAAACTAAGGAGGAGTATAATAATGAAAGTTACTCATTAGTATTGGGTCTGCGTTTTTAAAAATACACATTTTCAATAGATATTTGCTTACTACTATTTCTCGAATATTACTGCTGAGTAAAATCATTTCGTTTGCCAACTACATAAAATTTAAATGTTCTAAAGCTTTCTGTTTATCTAAGATTTTCAATATAAAAAAGCTATGATGTTCTAATGTAGGACATTTATCACAATTGCAGGCTTTTATTGTGCAAAGTAATACATTTTTAGAGTAAATCAGACTCAGTGGAAAACCTTTTTCTATATCCCTAGACTACTACTATATAACATAGCTTTTAGAAATAAAACAACAGACTATTATAAGTGTCTTATTGTAAGACGCAATAAGAAACTACAGACTGATTTGCTTGGAGAGCTCTTATGGTTTTCACGTCTTTAAATAGAGACACTTTTAAGTTTACTTTTAGAAACTTTACTTTTAGTAATATACAGAAAATCAGGAAAATTCATTGCTTAAAGAAGAAAGGGAGAAATAAACCAGTCTCTTGTGCTGAGACGAACTTAATACATCTGAGCAGCACATATTCTCCCTTTGGGTTCCTGGTAGCAATCAGGACTCAGAGATCTGAGTCACACAGAAGACTATAACTAAAACAACTAATAAAAAATTTGGCTTTATGAAAAAGCAATTGTTCCTGATAAAACTAGTTGATTAATTATCAAGATAGTCATTAGCATCACATGATTTACTTATGATGGTATCTTTTATTAATGTTAGAATTATTGTTAAAAATGCATATTTAAAATATAGTTCACAAATATATAGGAACACTTATTGAAGAACCCCCAACATGGGACCTAGTTAGTACCAAAGCAGAGAGCAGGGGTCTTTACTCTGACTACTCTCCACCCCGCTATGTTTCCTTTGTGCAGGCTGCAGCATTCAAGTGCCAGAGGCTAACCCGGCTGGAAAGTCTTGCCGAGATGGAAAGCTTGTGCATATTTGTAGTAGGCTACCATTGAGACAGACCGTGGTCAAGTTTCTATATAGACTTTCAAAACAGGAGATCTAAGCCAAGACTTTAAGGGGGCTTTCAATTTCCAGGGTTTTACTATTATATGACTCCCTATGCTGCATAGCGTTTTAGTAGCTTGACTGCTAACTGAAAGGTTGGAAGTTTGAGTCCACCTAGAGGTACCTAGGAAGAAATGCCTATGTCACCAAGTCTATCTTGACCAAAAGTCTCTTGTGAGATCAGGCCTATGACAGTACTAATCACTATTTGGAATCTGTAAGTGGGCAATGCACTCTGCAACTAACTGAAAGGCTGCACCTGGAAGCAGCATAGAAGAAAGTGCTGGTGATCTACTTATGAAAAATCATTCAATAAACACCCATTGAAGGCCTTTAATCGGACACACTTGGGATCACCATGATATGGAAGTGACACAAGGTCAACTGACTTAGAAGCCACTGTTAATTTCAACAAACAGAAGTGAGTCTCTCAGCAAGAAAGCATCTGTCTAGTTCTGAGATGTTATACAATGTAGGTCCAACCAAAAAATTCAAAGCAAAGCATAAAAGAAAGGTGAAAGTTGAGCCAAATTCAACAACATCATGACCTCCCTTTCACAAATTTTAACATTTCAGATCATTCAAATTTATGAAATAAGCCATCTTTTATTATCAGAGTTAAAAAAAAATCAGAGCCTAATTATTTGATGCACAACACCTGGTTTTAACAGATTCTCTATCATCTATTTTATTTTCCTGAAGGGCTTTTTATTTTGTTTTGTTTTTGCTTTGTATCTTTGTTTTTTCCTAATATAATTAAGATCTCATGGCAGAACTTGAGATGCCTATTTCAGGAAACTTGCCCCCTCATCCTTCAAGGCAATATGACATTAAATGGTAATGAGGTGATTAAATTAATAAAATAAAGCAGACTTGGTAACAAAACCTATTTTTCTACTCTGGTTTCATTAGCTGTATTTGCAAAGAAAAACATTTTGTATCTTGCTGGAACTTATATCGTTTTATCAAACAGAGCTATCGTTTCAGTATATATCTAATTTATCTAATACAGCGGTCGGTAATGCCCTATCTTCTCAATATAATTATATTATTTTCTACTGAAAAGGTTAAATGCACTTATTTGCCATTTTGGAAGATATTTTTTGTCTCCTGTTGACAAATAGTTTCAATAAAGTGTTCTTCTCTGTCATCCCACTCAAACTATCGACTTCTTAGGGTTTGCAACTAACTCCAGTTTCTGGTATTGCACATGTATTTGGCTAAATTTTGTAAACTGTGAACAACAGACTTTGCTACATAATCACGGAGATATACCTGAGCACTCTGCTTCCTTCAATGTTATGTTTCTCAATCTGAAAATTTCAGAAGCTAGATTTTTAGAAGCAACACTTTAAAAATTATATAAATTACACTAAGCGTTTATGAAAACAAAGCAAATAACTCTAAATGTTGGCTCTCATATCTTACAATAAAAATTAAATCTCATAAGTACTATAAGATACAGGGAGTCACACTCAACAAACAAACTCACTGTCGTCTAAGCAGATTCCAACTCGTAATGATCCATGCATAGTACAGAGCAGAACTTTCTTGGGGAGTTTCTGAATCCGGAAATCTTTACAGAAATAGAAAGACTTATCTCTCTCCCTCAGAGCAGCTAGTGATTTGAACTGCTGACCTTAAAATTACCAGTTCAATCTGTTGATGCTCTCAGGGCTTCTGATATGGGTAGTAAGCATACAAAAAAAGAAAAAAAAAGTCCTGCTGTGTGACCTAAAGTTACAACTCTGCCCTTCTCCTCTTCCCTACATATTTTTTCATTACATAATCATCACTTTTCTATGGTATCCTTTAAATGCTCTTCCATTAAGATATAAAAGAGGTTGAGAGTTTATCTAATCTGAAGTAGGTAATAAGAATATAGCTTCTTGGCACCTCTTCTAATTTCCCAGTGTGTTCATTTCCTACTTATTCATTCACAGAAGAGAACTTACAGGCAAAATAGTCAATGTAACCCACAGAATAAAATTCTAAATGGAAAGCTATAAAGTGCCATTTATATGTGGGAGAATGTCATAATGTTGGTTAACTAAAAGTTAATATTTTAAAGTAAGACTCAAAGACAACAACTGTGTGTTAAACTGTTAAATCAAAACTTGTGAAGTTAATGTTCCCAAAGCTTTAGTTCATATTTTAACTTTAAATAACACCTATAACCTCAAAAATAAAACAATGATAACCAAATTTAAAGCATATACACATTACTTAAATAGGAGATAGTCTAATATCTTACCTTCATCATGAATTTCTGTAAAGACATAAGGAAAAGAGAGACAATATTAAATATCCATATTTCAAATACTTAGTTTAAAATATCTTACTTATAAAAGCCTCCTGAACAATGAACATTGAAACATACACATCTGCTCACACACTGAGTATTTTTACAGTAAAACATAGTATCAACTATATGTTAGAAAAGAGCTATAACAACACATTGTGAAAATGTTTTTATTGTATTCCTTTTTCTGTGAAACATGCCACTGAAATGTGTAATTAAATGTACAGTATTTAACATACTAAGCACTGTAATAATTAAAGGTACAGGCCGTTAAGTGAACAAAGGGTTTTTACAGGGAAATTTTGTTCAAAATATAAAGACACACTCTCTGAAATATGTTCAATAAATAGTTTCTTAAATTCTTCACTTTATCTTTTGCATAGAAATTCAGTGGCATTAATAAAATAGATGAATTAGAAGTAGGGGATTATAGACAAGTATGCTGTATTGAGTTGTTCATATTACATGCAACATAAGAAAATCCTTAGTTATAAAGTTTTGTGAGCTGTATCTTTCAAAATCACCACAAAAGTATTCTACTTTTTTAAAAAACAGCACAGCCTTGTGATTTCTATTATATTAGCGCTTATTCCATCTACAAAACATCTCACACACACACATGAAAGTAAGTAAAATGGAATTGATACAAAACAACTGGAACCTTTATTAATGAAAATTCCATGTATATGAAACAATTGTTTGTTGGAAGAGCCTCCATCTAGATCTATACCCTTCTGAAACCAGTGTTTCCATCCAGCTAAGCTTTCCCCAAAGAACTTTGTGACCTTTGATTTATTTACACCACATTCAAACCACAGAGTCCCTGTCCTGGAGAGACACATCATGTCCCTTCAAATACTTTGAGTTTAAGGAACAAAAAAGAAATCTTAAAGGGCAGGATCCGGGTTATGGTAAGGTTTCCACTGGGATTTTCGTAGAAGGGGCCTTGCTACCCTTTGCGGAAAGAGCATATGGATAGTTGTGAGGGGAAAACGAAACCCTGGGTACAGTCCCTCGCCTTTTTCTTCACCAACCCAATTTTCATTTTCATTTATTTTCTTCATAATAGCTCCCATGATCATCCTATGTTTTTGGAGAATTTTCCATTAAAATTTCCCCTTTGCACCCCCCCCACATTGTCACCTTAACCTTCAAATCTGTTCTCACTACTTTGAATTTTACTGGCCCAGCAGATCGCCTTCGAAGCTAGTGTTTTGATTGGATATTGATTGATTGATTGATTGAACTCAAATGAGAAGAAAATGAGTATATCGCTACCCATTGAACTTGTCTATAGTGACTGCTAATTGCACAGGCATCTGTAAATATGTTTCTTTGGGCTAAACCAGTCCACTTATGATCTAGAAACCAGGTAATAATACTTTTCTACTGTGGTGTGTGTGTGTGTGTGTGTGTGTGTGTGCTACTTCACCTTTATTAGTTCCATTAAATTTCTCTAAGCTCTTATTTCACTGTTTAAAAAGAGAAAGAAAAGTGATGATATATATCCAAAGCTAGTGCTACATGTAACTATAAGGAAAGTGAATAAATCCTAAGGTGGAAATGTTAATCTAAACATTTCCACATTAATTTTAAAAGAAAATAACAATAGTAAATGTTATAGTAAAGATGTTTTTAAGCCTAATTCAATTTTTTAAAAGCCAAAATTTTGCTACCAAACACCATCTCTAATGCATGGTTTATTCATAAAGTATTTTTCTTCTGCTTATAGGAATTTCTTTCAAAATGTTCTCCTCAGAATTCGGTTTATGTCAGTTTTCTTTTCAAGGGTTCCCATCTGATTTTGTCAAGATTAAAATACTGATTCTCTCTGCACAGTACTACTTTTAAAAAATAATGAAGTTACTGAAGTCTTTGACTCAGAATTTCTAAATTTATGACTGGAGAAGAAACAAAGATCAGGGGGGAGAGAGAACTGTATGTATGGTAAAAATCTGTAAACTAGTAATGGCCAGAAGACAAAGAATAATATTTAAAACTAAACCTGTCACAATCAAGTACATTTCAACTCACAATATTTTAAAATGAAAACCAAGAACATGAAAATTTACTTGTAACATTTTTGGTATTAACTTTAAAAAAAATAACTTTGTGGTCAATTTGGTTTAAGACCTGGATATTCAAAGTTTATAACAATATGTAATACTTGAAAAGGTTAATCATCCCAGGACAAAGATGAACACATATTCTTCTGAAATAAAAGTGAATAAGAGATTTTAAAGTTTACTTAAACATTGTATAGACAAGATGAAAAGGGTTAAGCAAAACAGGAATCATAACAACACAAAAAACCACTCAATGTTAACGACATGATAAAAAGAAGAAAAAGGAAACAATACCCAAAGATAAATACAAAAAAGCAATGTACATTTAAGTTTGAAGAATATTAATTTTACTTTTTAAATAAATGTAAAAGATATACATGAAAAACTAGTTAGATTAGATCTCTAAGATATATAAGGGATGACTACAAAACCTAGCTCTGTTAACCATGGGGTCGTGGTTCCAGCACACCAGCTTCTTCTCTGCAAGAGAAAGAGGAGGTTGCACTCACCCATACAGATGAACAGTGCTGGAAACCCCATGTAATGGAACAATGACTCAATAGACTGCAGAGCAGTTGATCTATTTTTTGTTTTGTTTTGATAAAGCAGCATGGAGGTTCTTTAACGGTACAAAAGGTTTACACTTGACTGCCGACCCACAGGATGATTTAAACCATTTAGAAGAAAAGTCTTGGGGATCGGATTTCATAAAGAAAACTACAGAGAGCAGTTTTCCACAGCAACATGGGGCCGTGAACAGTCAGAATCAATGGAAACCAACAACAACAACAACAATAATTGGGGTATATAGCATGAATTCGGGCATTACTTCCTATCTAGTTAGACTATTTTGGAGGATGATTATCAATTCTCAAAGAAACACAAAGGGGAAGGTCTTAGTACTTTAGGGTCAAAATGCAAGCAGAAGTAACTTGGTGTCACAAGATTAGTTTAATGGCTTCAACATGGACAAATCAGATAAAGGTTCAAATGTGAGTTAAGGGTTGGGGACACAAGAGCCTCCCTTTGAAAAAGCAACTGTATACAGAAATTCCTGTAATGAGACTCAAGTAGCATGGCAGCGGCCAGACCAAATCCAGGGAGGTGGGGTGGAGATGGCAATGTGTAGGGGGGGAATGGGGCACTTACCCAACCAAAGGGAGCATATTGGTCCTATCTCCACAGGGAAAGAGGGACCAAATTTAAACCCCATGTTCCAGGATGTGAATGCAGCATGAAGGCTTGAAGCGGAGAGCCAGAGGAGGGATCTGAGGGCCCAACCCCAATCCCAACTACTTGGACAGCCACCGCTCCCCCAGGGGAGTTTGTTTTGGAGGTCAGAGCTAATGCTATAGTTTGGGGAGAGAGACATGTCTAACCAGAACATACGAGAGCAAATGAAAGGGGAGGAAGAGAGAGTGGAGAGCATCGTGGCTCAGCGAGCCTTGAGGATAATATTCCCACTCAGAACAGCCATTGCACAGAGAGGACTATATGGCTGACCCCACTATGAAATATGGTATCACTAGCTGACCAAAGCCCTACAGGGACAACAATAGAGAAGGAGGGTCGGAACTTTACCCAGTATGACTGCACCACACAAAGGCAAAACACTAAGGGTATGCAGCAGGGCAGCAGAGAGAGTGCACATGGAGTTCCCAACGGAGTGCCAAGGATATACTTTGGAGCCAAGGTGTGGCATACAATCAGACTCAACCAGGGGAAAATCCTAAAGGTCAATGAACAGACCTTGAACCATTTACAAATTTTTCTTTTGTTATTACTATTTTTATTTATTTATACTTTTTTGTGGACATTGCTTTTTGTTGTCATTGTTTTGTTTTCTTTTGTCACTCCATCTTGTGATGTCTTGGTTTTTTTTGTTCAAATTATTATCTCGGCAAGTCTATCTAGGTAAGATAGGCTGAAAGAGAAAACAATGGGACTGATGGTTCGGGGGGTGGGGGGGGGGGGCATGGAAGAGGAGGAGGTTGGGGAAAGGAGGTGGTATTGACCAACCCAGGGATAAGGGAACAAGTGATCCAAAACCAGTGACAAGGTGGGTGTGAGAGGCCTGTTAGGAATTTATCAAAAGAAATGTAATAGGGAGAAATTACTGAAACCCAATTGAAGACTGAGCATGAGAGTGGGACAAGAGGAAAGTAAAAGGAAATAGATCTAAAGAACTGGGAGGCAAAAGTCATTTATAGAGGTCTAAAGAACTGGGAGGCAAAAGTCATTTATAGAGGTCTAAATGCAGACATGTACATGTGCAAATATATTTATATATGAAGATGGTGAAATACATCTATGTGAATATACTTATAGGGTTAGTGTTAAGGCAGCAGATGGGCATTGGACCTCCACGCAAGTACTTCCTCAATGAAAGAACACTTTGTTCTATTAAATTGGCATTCCATGATGCTCACCTTCCCAACATGATCACTGAAGACAAATATAGGCATAAGCAAATATAGGCATAAGCAAAAGTGATGAAGAAGGCTGATGGTGCCCAGCTAACAAATGATAGAGTGTCTGGGGTCCTAAAGGCTTGAAGGTAAACAAGCAGCCATCTAGCTCAGAAGCAGCAAAGGCCACACGGAGGAAGCACACCAGCCTGTGTGATCATGAGGTGTCGAAGGGATCAGATATCAGGCATCAAAGAACTAAAAATTATAGCATTATAAATGAGGGAAAGTACAGATTGGGAGCCCAATTGTAGATGAAGCGGCATCCCCTTACAGGGGGGTCACAGAGAGGAGACGAGCCAGTCAGGGTGCAGTGTAGCAACAATGAAATTTGCAACTTCCCTATAGTTTTCAAATGCTTCCTCCCCCCACTATCAGGATCCCAATTTTACCTTACAAATCCAGCTAGACCAGGGAAGTACACTGGTACAGAGAGGAACTGGAAATCCAGGACAAATGATCCCTTCAGGAACATTGGTCAGAGTGGTGATACTGGGAGGGTGAGGGAAAGTAGAGTAGAAAGGGGGCACCTATTACAAAGATCTACACCTGGCCTCCTCCTGGGGGTACGGACAACAGGGAAGTGAGTGAAGGGAGACATCAGACAGTGTTGGATATGACAAAATAAGGTTCGTGGGGAGGGGGGTGCAGGAAGGGAGGAGCTTATATGAGGGGCTTATAACAGGGAGGAGCTTATACCAGGGGCTTAAGTGGAAAGAAAATGTTTAGAGAATGGTGATGGCAACAAGTGTACATATGATGTGCTTTGCATATGATGTATGTATATGTATGGATTGTGATGGGAGTTGTATGAGCCCCCAAGAAAATGATTTTGAAAAATAGGTAAATAAAACATTATGAGTTAAAAAAAAAAGCCACCCTTTATCTCAAAATACTACCTTCATATGAAAAACAGGAAGAGTAATTGCTACTGTTTAACATAAAACTTACTGACCCTAGGTATCAAATAGATAGCAAATAAACCAGAATTTTCTTTGAGCTATAAGATTATCACTTTAGCAATTCAATAAGACTTTGGTAATTTTCTTAGCATATGTGAACAGGAGTAAGTTGAAAACATATCAAATAGTAATATTTTATTAGGAAATTGTAATTCAAGTTTGGTCATCCGGAGAATGAAAAATTATATCTTGTATTACTAGTGCAAAGTAAGAAAAAGCAATCCTGACAAGGTAATGCCTTTCGATTCAGTCTTGAATTATTTTAAGTTTGATTCCAGCTTATTAAAATAAAATCTTATTTTAAAAAGTAATATCCTGAATTTGAATAGGTGTTAGAATTTTCCAAATAAGTGTTACTGAAATGTCTCCTCAAAAACTACGTAAAGAGTTCACAGTAAAGCAACAAAATGAGTAATTGGTATGGGGAAGAGTGATGTCAGAAAAGAGCAAATGCTAGAGGGTGACACTAATGCCCAAGTTAAGCTTAGCAATAGGTTAGCAGCTTAGCAATAGCAACAGAATCTTCCTAGCAATAGGTTTCTATTACGATGGTAAAAATGTGTCGTACTGCACAAAAAAGGAGCATATAATGTTGGGGTCTCGTCCAGCGAGACCCTTACGTGGGGACTTCAGGGCTTCAAGGAAGCAACGCACCTGGACGAGGAAAAGACACAGAGACAGGGTGCAAGACAAGTGCTGATCAAGCTCCGTTTATTTTTGGTTCAGGCAGCAATATTTATCTTCAAGCATAGGGGGAAGTAATGGGCTTATAATCAAGCATAGGGGGAAGTAATGGGCTTACAATTTTTGCCATCCATGGCATAATTTGGGACCACAATTTACATAATGTTGTTAAACCAATCACAGTAAAGGTCAATTATTGAGTACATTATTGAGTAAGTTATTGAGCAGCTCTGGAAACTGTTATTGCTACAGACAATCTCATGATGTGCAGGAAGCTGATCATGAATCTGTGTTCAGCAATGATAACCTCTTGATTAGGATCTGCGCAAGGGGCAGGCAATTGAGACAGCCAGTGCAATCTCAAAAATACCCAAATGGCAAAGGTTGCCTTCGGCCCTCCACAATATAACTCAAATTTCTTTTATTACTTTTTTTCTCTTTGGATTAAAATGCACTCTCCAAAATGTTTCAATCGGTAATCAATTTTTAAAAAGGAACTATCTATTAAACTTTATTATATTGTGAAAAAAAGTTTTCACCATCTAAGACTGGTTTAGTGATGCATGTTTCAAATAACTAAGGTCCTCACAAATTTTAAACGGAAAAATAAGGTTAGGATCAAATTTAAAATTCTAAACCCAAAGCTTGTATCATAATAGCCTTCATGGATATGAGTATTTGTGATAGTCTTGGCAATAGATTTCATAAAGCAAATATCCTGCATAAATGCTTAACTCTCCAGGGCCCCTATGGCTGAACATATCTAAGAATGCACTAATAGACAAACATAATGACTGTAGGCTTAGGAAACAATGAGAGAAAACTGCTTACACAGAGAACAGGAAAATGATCATATATTGAGATAGCCTATAGCAATGTTCGTCATTTATGTTCCATCTGCCATTGGTGACAACTAATAAGTACATGCTGCTGTTTAAAAGCCTAATTACAGAAAGCTTTGCACAGAATGTGCTTACATTGACTGCATTTTCTTTTGAAATAATCTAATTTCTCTTTAAAATGGAAAAAGAAAATAAGTGATTTGATAAGCAACAATAAATCCTGATAACTTTGAAATATGTGTATAATAGGTGTGTCTAAATTATGAAGCAGAAGCAATATGGAGGGCTTTCTGTCTCCCCTTTTATCTCAAGAAAGAATTCCCCGAAATCAAAATTAACAAATTAGTCATTACAGGATACTTGCAAAATATTGATCTGAAGATGTACAGTATCTCTTATATTCAGATCATTAATACACATATAATGTAGTCTCTACAGTGATATGGAAGGTTCAACATATTGTCCAATTATTTCAAATACTAATGAACCTTGATCAAAAATTTTTCACAAACCACCTCATGATAGAAATAAATATATAATACATTTTTTAAACTTTGTACATTTTTTCCAGAAAGAGCAGTCCCTGAGAAAGAACGTTCCACATGGCGATGAGCAGCAAGAGAAAGAAGACCCTCAACACGAGGAACTGGCATGAAGATGGCTTGGACGAAACAACCCATGTGAAGGTGGCGCCAGCTGGGCAGGATTTTCTCCTGCTGTCCACAGTCACGAGGAGTTGGAGCCAACGCAGTGGCACCAAACAACATGGTTTTAAGGTATTTTAAATGATTTTGTATTTTAACAACTGCAAAAAAGTATATGTGTACAACTTATCTTTCTGTCTCTGGACAATGCTTCATAGACAGCAAATCCATTGCTCCCCTCCCCACTCATGACCCGCATCCTAGGCCTCCATCCTGGGTCAATGTTTGCAGGGAAAGTGTAGGGCAGGGTAGATGGGAGTAACAATCACTCTCTAATCTAGAACTCAGAAAAGTTCGTTCTCTCTGTGTATGAAGAGCAGCTTTAGATCACTCAGTGGGCTTATGTTTTAAAAGTGCAGAAATGGGCAATGAATATTGGAGAAGAGAGAAATAAATGAAGACAACAAGAGAAACTAATTGATTTTCCCTTTGTAAAATCAACCAGAGTGGCTGAGCCCTGGTGGCCTAGTGGTTGTGTGCAGGACTATGGCCCACAGGGTTGACAGTTCAAATCCTGCAGAAGCTCTCCAGGAGCAAGGCTGAGCTTCCTACTCCGACCAGGGCAGTGATGCCACACACACACAAAAAAATTTTTTTTTAATCAACCAGAGTACTACCAGAAGACTTATGTTAAAGGCCATTGTAACTTCCACATATAATTTTATAGAGCTCCTAAAAACCTTATAATGGGAGGCTATGAAAAACACCCTGTAGGGCAGCGGTTCTCAACCTGTGGATTGCAACCCTATTGGGAGTTGCACAACCCTTTCACAGGGGTTGCCTGATTCATAACATTAGCAAAATTACAGTTAAAAAGTAGCAACAAAAATAATTTTATGATTGGGAGGTCACCACCACATGAGGATCTGTATTAAAGAATCCACCAGCATTTGGAAATGCGAGAACCACTGCTTTAGAGAAACAAGAATAAAAGATTGAACCCCATTCAAAACAAAATCACGGTCAGTCCCACGTACTGTGAGTCACACAGTAATGTCTCAAGTAGCTAGAGTAAATCACTGATTATCAGCTTGTTCCCATACCTGACCATCACACCAAATCTGTTAGAAGACCTCAGATGGGGGGTGGAGGGGGGGTAGGATAGTTTCATCGAGAGAGGTGGGGGATTTCGTAAAGAGAAGCTACAAGCCACTTCCTTCTAAAGGTTGTCTTCACCTTGAGCTTAATGGGGGTAGCTTCAAAAAGCCTTGGGCCTGCAGGGACTGGAACTCAGTATACAAGTATCCATGATGCCTAGAGATTGCCTAGAAAGAGTCTTATTGAAGTGGCCCATGACAGGGGAGAACTGGGAAGTGATTGCACTGCCCCCAAGCAAATGGAGTGCCAACCTAGAATGATCCATCTCAGGTGCTAATTGGAAGATCCAAGAAATCTCAGCACCAAAACATTCAGGGACCAAATACGTAATCACCACTGACCAAGAAAGATTCGTAGAAAGAAATCTGCAGGGCAGTGAATTCTGGTAATAGGAATTTTCTGCAAAAACCTCTAAAGCACCCACAAGGAAGAGTCAGCCTTAAACATCTGGCAAGTCTGATGATTACCATCAAAGGAGACATCACCTGCCAACATCCTTTTCTCTCTCCTTCCCACTGTACTTCAGGAACACTTCCTAGAATTAACCCAAATAACAGAGGAGAACTGGCCTCAGGGAGCAAGCATTTGTTTGAAGTAGGTAGGCAGTGGTAAAAAAATGATTTCTTCTAACTCTGAAACCCGTTACAGAAGTTCGAACTTCCTAACAGGTTTTAGTAGATCTTCCAGAAATCCAGACTGGGAAAACAGGTCTGGTGAGATAACTTCCAAAAAGCAGTCAAAGAAAACCATATAAATAGAAATGTTTGGATATGCAACTGATCATGGGATGGTACAGGAACAGATAATTTTTTTATTTTATTATGTATGGTATCAACATAAATTGAGGACCAACTCAATGGTCACTAAGAACAATGGCAAACATAAGAAATTGAACTTTTTTCCCATCTTTTTATTGGGAGCTTGCACAACTCATCACAATTCATGCAAACATCCATTGTGTTGAGCATATTTGTACATTTGTTGCCATCATCATTCTCAAAACAATTGCTTTCTACTGGAGCCCTTGGTATAAGCTCCTCATTTCTCCCCCTCCTTTCCCAAATCTTGATAATTTATAATTATCATTACTTTTTCATGTCTTACACTGTCTGATGTCCCCCTTCACCCACTTTTCTGTTGTCTGTCCCTCAGAGAGGGAGTTATATGTAGAGTATTGTGATAGGTTCGTCTTTCTCCCCCCACCTTTCCCTTATTCTCCTGGTATTGCTACTCTCATTATTAGTCCTGAGGGGTTAATTGTCCAGGATTCCCTGTGCTTCCAGCTCTTATCTATACCAGTGTGTGTCCTCTGGTCTAGCTGGATTTTTAAGGTAGAATTGGGATCATGATAGTAGGTTGGGGGGCATTAAAGAACTAAAATGTACTAAGACATTTTAAAGTGCTCTGAAGTGTTTATAAGTGCTTTAAAACAAATCCAGTGGAAAAATTTTAAACCTAAATGAACATATGTTTTAACATATATATGTTTTCTCATTAATAATAAATATCATAAGACAAGAATGAGCTAGTTCAGATTCTAATTCTATAGATAAGAACACTATGACTTATGAACAGCTTCCATCAGACAACAGTAATAGTCCCTGGTAAATCTAAACTTTATGATTATTGGTAAAGAGAACGTGGCAGTCATGTGCATATGTTAATTTTATGATTGAGATGTAGGGGTGGAGTCTAACCTGTTAATCTGGAGATAGCAATTGAGTAGCCAATGAGGCCTCCATGTGGGCATGGCTTTCTCCTGAAACTTCTGGGAAATCTTGCGATATTTCCCTCATGAAGATGAGAAGCTATCTTCCCCAGTTGTCGGGAGTTAGTCTCAGAGATGATGAATCACAGACAAGATGGCAGCGTCTGAGGAGCCAGAGAAGCCACAGAGCTTTGCCCTGATGGAGCCAGACCTCTGAAGCTGGAGAGGCCACATGGGGACTCTTCCAGTGATGAGTTGCTTCTGCCACCACTGGATGCTGTTGATGGACCCTCAGCCCTGGAAGCGAGGAGCCAGGGGGAGCCCTGCCAGCGCCAGGACTCTGTACCCACAGACCTGTGACTTCATGAGTCAGAAGGAGATTTTATAGACTGACATCGGGCATATGGGTTAATATGGGCCATATGACTTTGTACTGTACTGGATTGGGATGCTTTCTTAATGTCCTATTTCTCTTATTAAACCTTTCCTTATATCCATATGCATGTCTACGAAATTTGTTCCTCTAGCCTACCCGGACTAACACAGAGAATTTAAATGTCATAGAACTAGAAAATATTCTCTACTCTGCGGATTTACAAATAAATGAAATAAAATATATTTTAAGTTGAGAGTTGTTATGTAAAAACAACTGCATAATGAGGCAGACCAAAATCAAACAACATGTAAAAGGAAGACCTGGGAATACAGTACTATTCGTGTGTGTTTTCTTATATTGTATGTCCAGCATAAGTGAAAAATCTAGAGTGATTGGTTCAAGAAATATCAGCCTGGATATGGCAGAGAAATGATGCAAAGAAAGATTAGGAATGCAAAGATGAAGAAACGGCAGATAATGTATGTGAGAATGATAGACTGTGTGAGTGGGGGTGGTGTGGGGGGGTGGATATAAAAACACAGAGCTGGCCTATCTGTCCTTAGAAACACGGTCCTATTTCCAAGGTAAGAAAACTATAAGGTATGAATTAGAATTATAACTGTGAAAATAAAGTTAGGAATTTATAAAAGAAGCAAGTAGTTTAATAAATTAATAATTGCTTAGTTATGAAGAAAGACAAATTCAATTTGCACACAGGAATATAGAAGTGATAATACTCAAATTTCAACACATTGTCATTATTGTGAAAAATCTGAAAAGAATCTTTATAATATAAATATATGAGGCTGAAAAGAAGGAAAATAGTCTTTAATTGACCAGGCAAGCATACTGCTATTCAAAAAATTCTAATGCATGTACACTAAAATGTTATTGAAAAGGCAGCGATATTCTCAAAATATTGCATCAACATTTTGCAACATCGGAGAGCAAAACTAGATTCCAGAAATAAGAAAAGCGATATACCTATTAATGAAGCTATCAGCTACATCAAAGTTAAATGATTCATTTTCATAAGTCAAAGAGGCAAATACAACAATGAAAAACCTCAGTGTTCTTGCACTTTTAAAAAAAATAAGTGGAATGAGGTGTTGCTATGATTATTTATTCTGAATAATGGATTATAAAGTAATGGAAGAAATCTTGACTCTCCTATCTTTTCCTGCTCCCTAGCTTTAGCTCTTTCTTCCCCCATTCATTTATTTATTTTGTGGGATAAGAAAATAAGAAGACCGGGCTTGGCAAGGTTGGTCCTAGAACCCAGTCTCCAGAATTCTGCCTTCAGTCCTAGAACTCAGTCTCCAGAATTCTGCCTTCTTTCCACATCACAATCATTCACCTCACCTTTGTAAGACCATGTGAATACATATCTGCTTTTCTCTTATTGCACAGGGAAAAATTTTAGGAAGAAATAGGAAATTATTAAATTAAACAGGCAGGGTTTATTGGCAAAAGATATACTGTATTAATAATCAATTCCTGTCGGCCAAAAGCATATTATAATTATAAAGCCAATTATATAAAAACTACATGATTCTAGAACTGCAGTTTATGTTAGTATATCCCATTTCAGTAGAACACAAACTAAAAATGTATAAGGATCTTATGAGGGCCTATGAAAGATAAGCTCATTACACACAGCAGTTATTTTGAACACTAATACTACAAGCCACATCGGAGAGCAAAATAAAGGCGGAGAGGCAACAGCAAACGTGCACTTACTTAAACCACAATTTGTATATAAATACATAGAAACACATACCCATTTTTCCACATCAACTTGCTGTGGAAAGAAAACAATAAATAAATAATCAAATAGCTACCAATGTTAAAGTCAGTGCCATTTAAAGAAATTAAAGTGTTATCCTTGAAGCCAAATCTATTTCTAGTTCTACATGGTAAAGAACAATATTCAAAAACTCTTTATTACTAACATTTAATCTCCTGAAATAAAAATATTCATTAATCTATTAATCAAAACATAAAAAATAAACCAAAAATGTATGAGGTATACAAAAAACAATAATACAATGCATTCAAAAACAATCATGACCAATTGCCTAGTTCTTAGACCTAGGCGTCTTTTTTTATTTAGAAACTACTAGTTATTAGCCTCTTCACAGAAGAAGGAGGTTAGCCTGGAAATACCCTAAAAATATCTAAGTCTCAAAACCTAGTGGGGCAATTTTGCTCAGCCCTAGACAGTCTCTGTGAGTCCAAATCAATTCTACAGCTATGTTTGGTTTGGTTTGGTCTGGTTTGTTTTTTTGAGTCCTGTAATTATAAGCATATATTTAATGAAAGATTTGAATTTAGAAATATAACACCTAACTATAATGTTGATTTACTGAAATATACAGAAAGCAAATAAACTGTATCAAACTTTATGCTTTATATAAAATATTACAATATGAAATAAGGCAGATCTTACCAAATAATTTTGAATATATGTCACAATCTAATACTTTTTAAACTCTTTAATACATGTATATTGATTTCACAATCATTGTGTGACTTTTTAAACAGCAAATAAATATATTTAACTGCTTTTATTGACATATACCTCATATATCATATAATTTAATTATTGAATCATATTAAGATTTCTGCAATCATTACCACATTCAAATTCAGGACATACTCTTATCAAACTTGTTGTAAGCTCCCCATTCCCCCTCACACTGCCCCCCCCCCAATCCACCAATACCATTCTCCCATGCCTTGGGTCGGCAAACTCTTGAGACTGAAGAGCCAATTCTGTCCCTCCTAACAACTTTAAAATAACTCAATTTAAATATGATTTTCCAAACAATTGACATCACCGTGATCTGAAATAATATCCTTCAGGGCTGAGCCCCGGTGGCGTAGTGGTTGTGCGCGGGACTGCGGCCCACTGGGATGGAGGTTCAATTCCAGCAGTGGGGCTGGGCCTCCTACTCCCACCACCGGAGAGCAGTGATGCCCAAAAATAAAAAGAAAATTTAAAAAAAGAAATAATGTCCTTCAAATGTTTTCAATGTTACTTCAGAGCCACACGTTCACACTGAAAGAGCCGCATTTGGTTCGTGAGCCACCGTTTGCCAACCACTGCCCTAGGCAATTATCAACCCAGTTATTGTGTCTGCAGATTTGCCTATCCTGGATTTCATATACCGAAAATGGTATAGAACACCAACAGGAAGCAAACAAACAAAAATGATTAAACTATGTATAAAAAACCTTCAATAAAAAAGAAAATGGGGGGGGGGAGAAAGCAGAAAATAAGAAAAACTGAGACAACTTTAAAATGAGTCTAATGGTTAGATCAAATGATAAGGTATTACAAGGTATTACATTTTAACCCAACTACATGTGCCATAATTAATGTCACAGCACTCTGTCTCATAGGAAGACTATTCACATTACTTGATTAGAGTAAGAAAGGATCTAAGACAAGCTACATCCTTAAAAGTACTCTACAAATGGATTTGTTGCTTCTATCATCATCCATAGGCTATTGCAAACCAGGTGCTAACAAGTTAAGCTCTGATATGATTCCCTTCCTTGGATTTGGGTTTGTAATTCTTAGATCACAAAGGTTGGTGTGCTTCTTTCATGTGGACTTAGTTGATGCCTAGCTTATAAGGTTGTTTTTCTTTCCTTAAGACAAGACAAGATAAGACCCCCTAATGTCATTCTTTCTGCTAGCCAGACACCATCTGTTTTCTTTATCACAGTTTGCTATAGTCACCATGATTTCAGTGATCTGTTCATGAAAGTGAGCTTCTGGCAGGGCCATGTTATAAGAACTGATTTTTCTTAGATTGGGGCTAGAATTAGGTGTGAGCCAAAGTCTCTTCATATGTCTATGGCTTACATAAGTCTATACTTCACTTTAGAGACATTATTATCATTTTATGATAGAGAACATTATTCATCATCCCCTTGAGGCATAAGGTAAATCTATTGATTGTGCTATTAATTTAGCTAAGTGTACAGAATAATTGTTGATATAAGGAAATTATACACGTATAGCTACTAAAATAAATGAATCATTTATTTGTTCAGATTAAACTCTTTTGTATAGATTAAAATGATTGGACACTATTAACACAACCAGTGGGACTAAAGGGAAAAAACTCTCAATAACAGTCATTCAAAAAGGCATCACCATGCCTCCAAGATTAATATATGTGATAAGAAAACAAAGGGACATTAAAATCATAACTACACGGCAGTCTTGGGTCACCTTTCATTAGACACCTTCATATAAAGAGATCTGAGCCAAAATTCAATTATTGCCAAGTCCATAATGTTTGGATAGCAATCATCTGCTTCCTCTCATACTCAGGTGTTTCAAACTTAAGCTCACGGGTATGTTGTTTCCTTAAACTCTCTACAGGTGAGTGTGAGGTAAAGACCAGCTCACTTTTGGGTTTTCCAAATCAAACCTGCTGTGGCCTAAAAGGATGCTGTGTTCCTTCAAAGAGCAGTCTAGAGGCCCAGTAGTCTATTGTGCACTGTTTGGGTAAACAAAGGGTGGGCAGAAACTAGGATAAAACTATCCAATTAAGAACAGAGGTGTAGGGGCTGAGCCCCGGTGGCGTAGTGGTTGTGCGCAGGACTGCGGCCCAGTGGGACGGAGGTTCAATTCCAGCAGTGTGGCTGGGCCTCCTACTCCCACCACCGGAGAGCAGTGATCCCCCCCCCCCAAAAAAAAAAAAACAAGAACAGAGGTGTATTATCCCCTTGGGGTCTATGTAAGTATTGTTAAGTAATTTTTCTCAATGGGAGGCTGTTCTCCCAGTTTATGCACCCACAAAAAAGGAATAGCCTTTTCTAAGATATAAATGTCCCTCTCCCCTCATCTTAATTTGAATTCCCAGGGAAGATGATTTATAATTCTTGTAGGAGTGTCAGTTGATTTGTGGTGACCTTAGCACAATGTTGTATGGCAGCAACTGAATGGCACTCTCCCTCTCCCACTATCTTGACAAATCAACCCAACTGAGGTGAAATTTCCTTTATCAAAGTGGTTTTTAAGATGTACATATAGAGTGATAACCAAAAACAAACAAGCAAAAAAAGATGTACATATAGAAGGGATGCCGACATCCCATATATCACCCCTTCTACACGTTCATCTTAAATACTGTATGATGAGTGTCCTGTTAGAAATAAAGTTGCTTTGATTCTTTAAGCATTTTCCTTTGAATTTTTTTGCCTGAGAAATTAATTAAATAAGAAGATGCTATTTAGAAGATACCTGGAGCTAAGCTAAAAATTCTCAGCTATTATAAGCTAGCTCCTGAAAGATTATATATATACTACCCCATATGTCAATACTCGTTCATAAATTTCTCTTTAGATTCACACAGTCATGCAATATCACCAAATACAGGAAGATGACAGGCCAGTGGGTGGAAAGTCTTGTAGATCCAGTGGTGATATAAGCATCTCAGTGCTGGCATGGGCATCCCTGTGTGTCCTCAAGCTCCAGTGCTCGAGGGTAGCTCCATGTCTCCTGTTATTATGGACACAAAGCAGAGGATGTACCTGTGCCACCTCCAAGGAGGTATTTCTCTCCTTAGTGTCTCTCAAGTTGGCACCAGACTATGTACCTACCACACAAAGTGCTTATTTTCAAACATTATGAACAATATCAAAACTAATTTTATTATGTAGGCGGCATTCTTTTGAAGTCTTTGTGAAAACTCAACTGATAGCTTACAGGAAATTTTAGGTCCTTTAATATTTTATTTACTGTGTTACAGCTGCTGTTATGTCCTCCTCTGTTAACACTTAAAGAATGCATAATCGGGCTGAGCCCCAGTGGTATGGTGGTGGTGCACGGGACTGGGGCCCACTGGGTTGGAGGTTCAAATCCAGCAGCAAGGCTGGGCCTCCTATTCCCACCACCAGAGGGCAGTGATGCCTAAGGGGGAAAAAAAGAATGCATAATCATGACTTAAGAAAGGATTCTGGACTAAATTAAAAAGGACTTGTTTCACTCCATATTTTGCAAGAGATTTAACTGTTGTGTAAAGCCCTCATTTTAAATGTTAATGAATGAATGGATGGAGTCATGATTGCTTTTGATCATGAGCCAGAGTGAAAATAATTATAAATTACATAGAGTGTAAAGCAGTTTTTCAATTTTTAAGAATCAGTCCTCATAAGGATAAACTTTAAAGTGTATCTTCTTCCAAGGAAAACAATTCAAGAAAATGTAATGCAATTTTTCTTTATATAGTTATCAAAATTGGATATGCCCTACCTTTAGTGCAAACAAGGAAGAGGAAGAGTATGGTCACAGTGATAAAAATAAAGCTGAATATCACGTGATGGAATTGTGCAAAAACAAAACTGGAACATTGTGTTTATCTTTTAAACACAGTGAATATACTAATGGACTTCTCTAGATGAAATTCACATAAATCAAATTGACTATATCTGTGGAAAGAGAAGATGGAGAAGCTCAAATATCAGCAGCTAAAACCAAGACAGAGACTGACAGTGAAACAGACCACCTTCAGTCTTTGCCACCTGAGTTTCAAGAGCATTTCAGGAATAGATTTGATGAATCAATAACTAATGACAGAAGTTTTGTTGAACGGAGGACATCAAAAACATCATTTGTAAAGGAAGTCAAAGGTCATTAAAATATAGGAAACAAAGAAAAGACCATAGTGGATATCAGAAGAGACTCTTAAAACAGTCTCCTCCTAAGGCAAAAGGAAAAAATGAAGTCAGCTGAATAGAAAATTTCAAAAGAAAGACAAAGTAAAAAATTATAATGAAATGTGCAAAGATCTAGAGTTAAAGATCCAAAAAGAAAGAAAATGCTTAGCATATCTTAAGCTGAATGAATATAAGAAAAAATTCATGCCTTCAGTTACAATCTTGTGAGTTTCTATGGGCAAATTATTGAAAAATGCAGGAAGAAACAAAAGAAGATGGAAAGGATATGCAATCACTGTACCCAAAAGAATTAGAGGACATTCCACCATTTTAAGAAGTAGCATATTAGCAAGAACCAATAGTGGTGATGGAAGAAGTTCGAGCTATACTGAAATTTTTAGCCAAAAACAAGGTTCCAGGAATTGATAGAATACCAATTTAAATGTTTCAACAAGATGATGAAGCACTAGAAGAACTCACTTGTATATAACAAAAAATTTGGAAGACAGCTACTTTCCAAAGAAACGTCACTAAAAGGACACTCAAATTATAGAGTAATATCTCTTACATCACATTCAAGTAAATTTTTGCTGAAGATTATCCAAACAAAATTTGCAGTAGGACATTGATAGGAAGCTAACTGTCCAAGAGTCAGACCAGATTCAGAAGAGATTGTGAAAGTCAAAGGAATATTATCGCATCATATGGATCTTGGTTGAAAGCAGCATAGCAGAAAGATATTTACATGTATTCTATTGACAATGCCAAGGTATGCAACTATGTGGGTCGTAAAAAATTATGGATAAGCTTGAGGTGAATGGGAATTCCAGCACACTTCATTGTGGTAATTCAGAACTTGTACATTGATCAAGAGGTAGTTGTGTGAATGCAACAAGGGACTACAGGATGTTTTAAAATGAGAAGAGGTGGATCAAAGTTGTATCCCATCACTATATTTATTCAATCTGTACGCTGAGCAAATCACCAGAGAAGTTGGATTAAATTAAAAATAATGTGACATCAAGATTGGAGGAAGACTTATTATCAGCCTTCCATATTACAAAGGAGAGAAACCTGTTTGTTGGAAGAGAGGAAAACTTGAATCACTGACTGATGAACATCAAGGATGTACAGTCTTCAATATGGATTATAATTCATTGTAAAGAAGATAAAAATTCTCACTGCTCAACTCAAAGGCAACACCATGATAAATGAAAAATAGGTTGACCTTGTCAATAGTTTTATCTAGCTTGGATGCATAATCAATGCTCCTAGAAGCAACAGTACAGGAATCAAAAGATGTGTTGCAAAATATATTACTTTGTGGACTAAGGTGCATCTGAATCGAGATATGGTTTTTCAATTGCTTCATATGCACATTTGTGTTATTCTGGGTAGACTAGAGAAACAAATTCAAGGAGACTCTTGTGTATATAAGAAAGATGTTTATATACAAGACCAATTGAATACTGAGAAAATGTCCTATCCCAGTTCAGATCAAATCCATCAATCCATAATAGTCTGATACCAATCTGTAAAATCCTCTTCAGACTCACAACACATATGATATGATGCCGAATGCAGGAAGATCACAGACCAACAGTCTGAAAATCTTCTGGATCCAGTGGCGGCGTAAGCATCTCAGCACTGGCAGGACTTCACTGGTTCCAGAGGTCTGGTTTCTTCTCCAGTGGTCTATGTGACTTCTCCAGCTCCCAGGGCATAGCACCATGTGTCTTTTCAGCAGAGTGTCTCCAGGGGAGTGAGGAGAGAGACAGAGAGACAGAAAGAGACAAAGAGAGACAGAGACAGAGAGAACGTGCCTCCCACTTTCAAGGAAGAAAATATAGGAGATCCCAGAATTC
>PVJH01026500.1:0-30002 GCA_004026705.1 Nesogale talazaci
TTTAGAACTCTGACTGGCCGGAGGTTGGACCCAATGGAAAGTTCACACACTAGTCAGTTTTATTTTCATGACCAGAATCCTGGGTCAGAGACAAAGGAGGGTTTGTTACCCACGTTGTATTGCACTGCCAGTGGGAGCCCTGGTGGCATTGTGGTTACATGCTGAGCTACACACTTCAAGGTCAGCAGTGGGAAACCACTAGATTCTCCAAAGAACCAAGCGGGATTTCAGACTCCATGGCAGTGAGTTTGCTCTTGTGTTTCTAGTAGGTGCTAGAAAAAAAGTATCCAGGTCCTTCAAGTCTGAATTCCTGCAAGGAGATATAAAGAGAATCAGGGGCACCATCACACACCATGGACCCCTGCACTTACTGGACCCAAATTTCTCATAGTAAATAAGCCCACTCATCACATGGGTAAGTAATGCTGTGCTTACAATTCATAGCTCTTGGCTATCCACTTCTCATTGAAGAGAGGGTCCAGGACAAAGGCAGACAGAGCTGCTAATATCAAGGTGCACTGAGAAGTGAGAGCACCTCCCAATAAGAGAGATTAATTTGCACAAAGGCAGAGGGGAGCCTGTGGCAGTCACGTACTCTTGTGCCAATTTGACGAAGAGTGTAGGGTGGTCTAGCCTGTTATGCGACCTCTGTGTGGGCATGGCTTCCTCTGAGAATTCTGGGAAGTCTTGCAGTATTTCCCATTGGAAATGAGAGACTATGGATTCACTTCCTTGGAGATGCACTACTGACAAGACAAGATGGCAGCATAGACCCTGACTCTAGGAACAGGAAGAGCCGGAGGAGAAGCCCCATGGGCCTACTCTGATGGAACCAGACCCCTGAAGCCGGAAAAGTCACAGAGAGTCTCCTGTCAACACTGATATGCTTCAACCGCCAATGGATACCGCTGATGGACCCTGAGCCCTGGAAATGAGGAGCCATGGGGAAACCCCTGCCAGCCCTGAGATGCTTCCATCACCACTGCATGCACAAAACTCTGCACCCACTGGCCGTTGATTGTCCTGGTATCATTGCACATGCTTTCTGAGTAGGGATGAGACTTTATAGTCTGGTATCGGACATGGGCTAATATCAGACTTATGACCTCACACTGGACTGGGTTGGGATAGTTTTTCAATGTTCCATTCCTCTTGGTTATAAACCTTTCCCTTATATCCATATGCATGTTTATGAATTTGTTTCTCTAGTCTACCAGGATTAACACAGAGCCATAGCATGAGTCACAGACTGAATCTAGGATGGTTATTTACAAATATTCAATGACAACAATGCTTTCCTAATAGCACCATTGAATTCTACTACACAAAAGCATTACTTTATTGAGGGAAATGTACTATTATAATGCCCTTGATGTCAGAGCTCAAATTGTTAATCCTACTGCCTTGTTTTTCAATGTTTTCTGTATATGAAATCTAGAAGAGGTAAATCCATAGAGAAGTAACTGAATTAATGGTTCCTTAGAGATATGGAAGGGAAGGTTGGGGAAGGGGACGGGGAGCTAATAACAATGCATAAATGAATGAAGAAAAGGTTCTAAAACTGATTGTGGTCATGACTGTGTAACTCTTCACAATGTGACCGGACTATTGACTTGTATGATATATGAATTACATGCCAATGAAACTGCTAAGCCAAAAAAAATGAAACGGGAAAGTTCATAAAGTAAAGAAGTTTAACAGAGACCCATGGATGTCTGTTGTTGTTGTTGTTGTTAGGTGTCCTGGAGTAGGTTTTGACTCACAGTGACCCTCTCTCTGCACAGGGCCTGGTCCAGTGTCATCTTCCAAATTGTTCCTATGTCTGAGCCTGATCTTGAGCCACTGTGTCAGTCCATCTCGCTGAAGGTCTTTACACCTCATACATCTTTTCTATTTTTTTTTTAATTAAAAAAAAATTTTTTTAAGGCATCACTGCCCTGGTGGTGGGAGTAGGAGGCCCAGCCTTTGCTCCTGTGAGCGGGAATTGAACCTCCATCCCAGTGGGCCGCAGTCCCGCGCACAACCACTATGCCACCGGGGCTCAGCCCATACATCTTTTCTTACAAAGGTATTTTTGGATCTGTCCCCGCACATTGAAAAAGTAAACCAAGAGGGCACTGACTGGATCCAAACAGACCCAGTGAATACTGGACAGCGTGAAGAAAGCTCCAGAATAGAGGTGAAAAGACGGTGTCAACCTCACTGCCACCAGTTGATGGCCAAACACAAGGACTCTATGGGACACAAGGTACCTGCCCTTGTGGGTTTCTGAGACTAGAATCCTGAAAGAGTAGAAAGTCCCGACTGGGGGACTGGTGGTTTTAAACTGCTGACCCTGCAGTTAGGCAGCAGCCCAACTAACTCATACTTACTCCAACACCAGGGCTCGGCATGCAGCCTTGGTAAATGACACTCATTCAGAGTGGTGCGGCAGAAGGAAGAGGTGGGGAAAGTTAGTTTCCATGAGAAAACTAAAGTTAATCATTGCTTTGATATTTCTGAGCATTTGAGAAATATCATACTTTTTGGTAGGCCACCACAGAGAACACAAGGGGGAAATTTAGGATGGACACAAAAACAGCAATTCTAAGTCATACCACACCAGTGAATAAACAACAAAGTGATGCAAGTGAGGGAGGCACACTGGAAGAGGCTCGAGCTTGTGCTCATTTCACTGAAAACAGAAACTGTCCCTCAACACCATTAACACCACTTACACTCTAAAGATCAGACAAAACCATTCTTGTGGTACATTGACAAGGAGGTACCCAAAATGCACACTGGAATCAAAAGATTCTTAGATGAAAAGGGGGAGTATCAGGAAGATGTTTGCCTGGGTTTCATTGTCTGTGCACTACAGATAACATGGCAGAGAATGGGAGTTCCAGAACATGCCAGTGTTCAGACAGAGGCAATTCTTCGAAACCAGAAAAGTATGTTTCCAGAAAATCCAGAAAAGTATATTTCAGCATTGTACACTTTCCTCGTTTTTATTCAATCTGTTTGCTGAAGAGCAATCTGGGAAACTGAGCATCGTGGAGAACACTATGGCAGGCTATCAGGAAAGACACATGAATTATCGGTGATGTGCAGAGGGCATCACCTCCATTGCTGAAAGCAAAGAAGTCTGGAAGTACTTACTCAGGAAGACTGAATCGACAGTCCTCAATCTGCATGACACCTCAACATAAAGAACACACAAATCCTCTCCAACGGTACCAGGAGCAACAGCATGATAGGCTGAAAGATGATGAAGTTGCCAAGGATTTAACTTTATTTGGATTCACAGCCAATCTTCATGGAAAACAAAACCAAAAGCCTACTGTCATCGAAGCAATTTCAACTCAAGGCAGTCCTACAGGACAGGTAAGACCCGATGGCTAGGGTTTCTGAGGCTTGAACAGGAGGCCTCACCTTTCCTCTAGCAGAGTAACTGGTCGGTTCGCATTGCCGACTTTGTAGTTAGCAGCCCAGCTTCTAACCCAGACCACCTGCAGCAGCCACAGAATCAAAGGACACCCTGCACTGTGTAAGTCATCTGCCACAAACCTCCTTCAAGCGCTGAAGAGCAAAGCTATCGTTTTAAAACCTGAGCTGCATGTGAGCCTAGCTCTGACAGACTCCATTGTTTCGTGGGCACTTGAGAGCTGGACAATACATAGGGGAATGGATGCTTTCAAAATGTGGCATTGAGAAAGAATATTAAACATACAACGGACTGCCACAAGAATGAACAAATCAACCTAGGATGGCTAGACGCCCATCCTCTCACGTGCTTTGAACATACAGGCAAGAGAAACCATGCTCTGGAGAAGAAAATCATGCTCGGTCAAGTAAAAAGGTCCGTGTAGGGAAGTGACAAGATGCATTGACACAAGGATGACCGCAAGGGGCCTGGCTCAGAACCAGGCTAACATTGTCTCTGCGTGCACATAGGCCAGAGAAGAACCAGGACCAACTGCACGGCATCTAAGAACAGCATAGCAAAAATACATGTACATTTAAAATAAAGTAATAGCCTGATTCGGGGAGAGGGGGGGAAGAAAAGATAATATGTAAATGAGGACATTTAAGCATAGTGCTGGAGGGTTCTCCAGTGAACTATTATTCTCTCATCATCATCATAACGTAAATACTGGCTAACAACTGTTTCCTGGAAAACAGCACACTGACGCTTCATTAGGAAGCCAAACAAAGGACTGTATTGAATTTCATGAATTGGGGGGGCTATGGCATCTTCTGAGACCAAGCATCCGTGCCCTGACTTGCAGCAGAAACAGCCAATTTTTAGTTAGAAAAATAAACCAGGGAAAAGAATCTCACATCAAAGAGAACTGAAAGGGAAGCAGGAAAAATGTGCTAGCAGTCGTCAAATCACACACTTCAACAATTCTTATCCTGACATTAATTCCTTATTTCCTGATACAATTTGGACAAGGCCCTACTTCTATTACGTGGTGGTGGTATGTAGTGACTTAATGCCCAAAGCCAAAACCAAATTCCCTGCCATCAAGTTCATTCTGACTCATAGCCATCCTCCATAGGGTATCTGAGGCTATAAATCTTTACAGGAGCAGAGAGACTCATCTTTCTTCTTGGGAATGGTGATTTTGAACCACCAACCTGAGGGTTAGCAGTCCAATACCTAATGCAAAGTGGCCCCAGGGATCCTTATGATGAAATGTAGACTTGATCGCTTCTACTTGAACTCCTTGAAAGCAGAATCACTGTGAAGAAAGCTAACCAATAACAATGACAAGATAAATCCTACCACCAAGCAGATTCTAACTCATGTTGATCCTATACAGGGTTTCAAAAAACTATAAGTACTTCCAGGAGCAGATAGTCTCATCTTTGTCCTACTGGGAGGGGGCTGGGGGTGGGAGCTAGTGCATCTGATTCACTGACCCTGAGGTTAGTAGTCCAATGTTTATTGCACAGAGTTCTAGCTGTTCAAAAGAACAATGTGAATCAAAAATGATCTGTAACCTTTAAAATGTAAAAACATTGCTAAGCTGGGAAGTGGCAGGTAAGTAAGATGAGAGGGCAGAAGTTTAGACAATTGAGTGATTCAAAGAGCAGTCAGAATAGCCGGGTAGGACAACAAGAGATCTAAAATTGATGGCGAGTAAGGCATAGAATGTCTGGTGGTGTTCAGTCAAGGACAATGTAGCCAAGAGAAATTGCTGTGAGCAAAATGAAAGCCAATCATGATTGTGGGACAGGAGGAAAGTAAAATGAAATAGAGGAAAAACCTAGTAGGCAAAAGACATTTAAATATGTATAAGTATAGGCATGTACATATGTAATACATAAGTAGATAGCGATAGGGATATAGGCCTATGTAAACATATTATATGTTAAGAACTGAGGAAACAGACTTGAAGTTAAACAAGCGGCCATCTAGCAGAGAAGCAACAAAGCCCACATGCAAGAAGCACACTAGCCTGTGTGATCATGAGGTGTCAACAGGACCGAATAATAGTCATCAAAAGACTGGAAACAATCATATATTGATGCAAACAAGGGTGATTGGAATGGAGACGCAAAGCCATCTGCAGACAATTGGACATGCCCTCACAGAAGGGTCACAAGAATGCAGTATAGCACCAACAGAAACAGATATTCCCTGAGTTCAACAGTTTTCAACCTTCCGAAGGCCGTGATCCTTTAATAGGGTTCCTTATCTTGTGGTGACCCCACCTCCAGCCAAAAAAAAAAATTTTTTTTTTGCTACTTCATCACTGTCATTTTGCTACTGTTATGAATCAGGCAGCCCCTGTGAAAGAATCGTTCAACCCCCAAAGGGGTCACGACCCACAGTTTGAGAAACGCTGGGCTAGTTCTTTAATGCTTCCACTTTACAAATCCAGCTAGACTGGCGCATGTACACTAGGACAGACGAGAGCTCTTGACACACGGAGTCCAGGACAGATAAAACTCCTCCAAAAAAAAAGAAACCCCTCCAGTCCCCCAGGAATAGTAATGGGAGTAGTGATACCATGAGGGCAGGGGGAAGATGTGGAGAGGAGGAGGAGAAAGGGGAAACTGATCCCAAGGATCAATGTATCACACACCTCCACCCCTACCAGGGGAACAAACAACAAAAACGTGAGTGAAAGGAGACAATGGACAGTGTAAGATATGGAAAAAACAATAATTTATAATTTATCAAGGGTTCATGAGGTAGGGAGCGAGGGAGAAAAAGAGCAGCTGAAACCAAGGGCTCATGTAGAAAGAAAATGCTTTCATGATGATGGCAACAAAGGTACAAATGTGCTTGATACAAGGGATGATTGATGAATATAAGAGCCCCCAACAAGACAATTTATAGTAATTATAACAGCAATAATAAAAAGAACAAAAAGAGTGGCCAGTTAAACAATAAACAATCCCTCACCTAGGTTAGAAGTGAATTGTTGACTTTTTCTGTAACCCGAACAGTTGTTACTTGATAAGCAAAGGGTTGATTTTCTTTAAATAGTTAGAAATTAAAATTTCAATGTAAAATGAACTTTCCGTTTAAACCTGATAGCATCCTAGTCACATACCTTCTGGAGGGCAGCCTTACAGCACAGGGCAGAACTATACCCTGGACAGTGCCTGAAAGTGTAACTACGTAAGGGACTAGAAAGCCTCTTCTTTATCTGATCGAGTGGCTGGTGGTTTCAAACTGCTGACCTTGCAGTTAGCCACTCAACATATAACCAATCCATAGGCTAGCCCCTGGGTTTTGCTCCACTGGTTTGGATGGACCAATATCAAAAGGATGGAGAGAGGGTCTAAAAAGGAAAACCTTTCATCTTATGTGAGACAGAGTCAATCGTCTTCGGGGAACAGCAGCATAAATACCTGCTTAAGAAACAAGGCAGCCGACAGCAGCACAAAGGCACATGCTTCAGGTGGATGTCCCTAAGAGAAACTTCAGAGCAGTGAGACAAACAGAGCAGAGAAGCCACACACATGCTGGCACACAGGTGCCTCTCTCCGATGCCTGCCAGAGGGTAAAGGGTCTTTAGGTTCAACTAAGCATTCAGACTCACAAAGCCGTCATAGACCACCGGACGATGTCAGGGATGGAGACTTTGCCTGCCGTCAGGGCGGCCCCATGCTTCCTTCTTTGGTGGAAGCAATGTTTGGGGTTATAATCAGTGTTCTGGGAACAAGTCCCTCTCTCCCCCTGCTGGCTCAGGTTCAAGGAAAGAGACCCTTGAGGGTGTTTGTCCAACCTATTTTGGCTTAAAAGTCTGATGACCTCGAGATGGCAGCATCACTTGAAGAAATCCCACAGGCATGTTGGTTGTCACTACTTTATTTCCCAGACGTAATTTATACACGGGAGGCACTTTTTCCATATGGACACACACAATGCGTGCATTGTGCATGGGAGCCTAGAGATCAGCCACAGTGTAACTTCTTGTGCAGTAGGGGCAATCTCAGTCCACTGAATTATATCGATTTAAGGAACACTTTTAAAAGGTGGAAGAGGTCAACCTACCGAAGAAAAAGGACTACGCCTAATTTAGAAGCTTAGGGAAGAGAGAGGAGTTGAAGATCAAGTCAAGGGCCGCGTGGACAAGTTGGATACAAGTGCCAGGAGCCCCCCTTCCCGCCATTCATCATGGGAACGCGAACCCTGGCTTGAAAAGACCCTGACAACAAGTGACGGCAAATGATACGGCGTTCTGAAATCATTAGCTCCCACACAGCAACATGGTCAGAAGAAGGAGGTTTCGCTAGACACCTAATTTATCATGTTACTTAATTCAGAAATAATCTGCTTCTACTCTCCCAAAATGCTCCGGTAAGCAGCCCCAGGGGCCCAGCTGTAAAGCGCTGCGCTGTGAACCCAAGGTCAGCCATTCCACACACCAGCACGGTTCCATAGGAGACCCTCCGCATGGCAGTTTGCGCCCATAAACTTTTCCAACTTTGGAAACCCCATGCAGGCGATTCTATTCTGTCCTACAGGGTGGCGAAGAGTCAGAAAAGACTCTAAGGCACGGAGTTGGCTTGGCTTTTGTGAGGCAGCCATGATAACCACTGCACTACGGAAACCAGACGGGGCTGGGTGTGTGATAAGGATTCTAGTGACCCAAAGGCTGGCTTTCTTACACCATTCAGCATCTATGGGGCAAGTTGACAAAGTTACCTAGGGTTGTTTTGACAGAGAAGACTTCCTACCATCTGACAACAATATTTCTTTTCCCCGCCTGAGCATTCAGTACCTTGGTATACATCCACAGATTTCAAAAGAAGAAGGGAGAGGGCAAAACCAAGCATACACTTAGTGGATGCTATTGCTGAGGGTAGTAATTAAAACATGTGAGTGCTTGTGGATTGCGTACCATGTCTATTTTACATGTAAAAGTGAAAGCATGCCTTTGGACTGGGAGAAGAAAACATCCCATCTACTTCGCAGGAACATAGAAACCACACTCAAAAAGCCATTCCCCTCTAAGTCTGCATTCAAACTCTCCAGGATCTCCGCAGAAAGATTTAAAAGCGCTTAGTTGGCCCCAAAAAGCTCAAAATCTTCAAAGACAAATAAGTCGTCTTAAAGGGAGTTCCTTTAAAAGATGAAGTCGCATTTTCTCACATAAATGTTGCATACCCACCTTACTTTTTCATTTAGAAAGCACAAAAGGGAGTCACATCATCTTATTCTTTATAGACTAAAACACATGAATTGGTGGAAGTTTACTCCAACAACAACAAAAAAGTATGCTCAACTAAAGGGTCCTTTTCACACTTTTTAGAGTAGCGCTAGTGCAGTGGTTCTCAACCTGTGGGTCTCGACCCCTTTGAGGGTCGAATGACCCTTTCCCAGAGGTCGTCCGGTTCATTACAGGAGCAAAATGACAGTTATGAAGTAGCAATGAAAATAATTTTACGGTCGGGGGGGGGGGTCACCACCACATGAGGAACTGTAATGAATGGGTCGGGGCACCACTGCTCTAAGGTTTTCCTGACTTAATGAGAGGCATACTAACTATTAATGAGCTGTAGTACCTGAGAGATAATATTTATTTGGATGTTGACAGTATGAATTAAACCACTTTTTACTTTACTTTACATCTCATAGAAAACTATTCCAGGGGGATCTCTTTCCGGGTCTCCTAAGTATCACAAATAAGATTCCAGAAGGCTTTTATGTTAATGTTGTGCCTACTTGATTAATTGTCCGAATCAGCAGGGACAAGTAATTTCCCATCATTTGTGAAAAACAATTGAGAACACCTGGGTAAGACACACCCTTTGACCCTGCTTCCCCCCAACCCCCCACGGTATTTGAAATAAATCTATCGCAGCTTTCCCCCAGAACAAAAGTCTTTAATGTACAACATCATTTTACTTCATGATTAATAAAGTAGACTGGAGGAGAAATATACATCTGGGGAACAAAAGCCAAAAAAACAGGATTCAACACACGCAAAGGACAAATAATAATACTACATGGGAAAGAACCCAGAGTGGATTCCAACTTCCAACGATCTTAGAAGAGAGAAGAGTGACCTGGGAGGGAGTGCCCCCGAAAGTCTCCAAGTCAGAGTGCCTCAGTGGAATGGCTGGTCGGCTTAAACCTTCAATCAGACAGTTCAACAACTGAGCGCTTAACTACTCACCAACAGAGTTTCTGCCAGATAATAAACAAGATCTGAAGAAGGAAGAGCAAAAAAAAAAAAAAAACCCCACCTAAAGGAGCCCCTGGGTGGTGCAAGAGCAGTGCTGGTTGTGCTGGGTGATAAGCACCAGGCTGCTAACCACCAGGCCGGAGGTTCAAACCCAGCAGATGAGGCTGTCTGCTGCCACCAGGATTTAGTCTTGGAAAGCCCAGATAGGATGGCTCTAGAAGCAAGAGTCTACGATATAGCACTGCATTTGGATTTCAGGTGGTGCCAAAGGTCAATTGCTAGGTGCCTAACAGGAAGGTTGGTGGTTTGAGGCTACCCAAACGTGCTTGGGGAGGAAGGCCTGGAGACCTTCTCCCCCTCCAATCTCCTGTTTGAAACTCTTGATGGCACACTTTGACTTTGACCCCCTTGGGAAAGCCTTGAATCATAACCCACTCAGGGGCAACTGCTATCCAGTACTGAAAAGACCTTGTGCAGCAAAGGGAAACTAGTAGTTAACATATTTTCACTTGCTCCATTGTAACATGCACTACACTTCACAAACCCAGCAATCACCATCAACGTATTTGGCATCGGCTGAGCCCTGGTGGCGAAGTGGTTGAGTGCCGGACTGCGGCCCACAGGCTTGGGGGTTCAAATTCAGCAGCAGTTCTCCAGGAGCAAGGCTGGGCCTCCCACTCCCACCAGAGAGCAGTGATGCCCCCCCACCCCCGAAAAAACAAAAACAAATTATTTGGCATCATAAGAATAACCATACATTGTTGCTATGTCAGCTAAACCAGACACCCAGCTTGCTCATCATACAAACAAGAGTGGCAAAGCTGGGTTTAGCATCGTCCACGGACTCGACATGTCCCAGAGAAAGAAAACGTGTTTATCTTACAGCACACACGACGTGACGCCACACAACCCAGGGTAAGATCTAGGTCTTTGAAGGAAGAGCAGATGGTACTGATTTCTGAAAGCGATACAGTGACACAGAATGACAGAAAAGTACATACCGCTGCACTAGTTACATGCAGAGTGAAATCCAGAAATTACCAATATGTAAACTGGCTGCCCATAGATGATCAGAATTTCATCACATGGAAGAATCTTATTTAAGGAAACCCTGTCGTCCAAGACTCCACAGAATACATGAGTCTCTCTGACATTCACCACTTTTTCTATGTGCATAGCGTAACAAGATTGAAGGAAGTAGCAGTGCTTATTACTACACATCACTGAATTTTGTCCCTAATTCTAGCGTCCCTTGGAATCATCTGCCTTACTTACTGCACATCCACACAGAATGTAAAAGATTATCACACAAAGAGTTACCATCCCCTCCAGAAGAATGTACTTTAGAGACCAGCACTAAAGCTGCAGCTCAGGGAGAGGGACATGTCTGATCAGAGCACATGGGAGCAAATAAAGGGGAAGAAGAGAGAGTGGAGCACATGCTGGCCCACCCAAGTCTTGAGAACAAAATACCCTCTCAAAACAGCCAATGCAGAGAGGGGACCATCTAGCCGACCCCGCTATGAGACACGACGTGCCTGGCTGACCCATGGCCCTACAGGGAACAAAACTGGAGATACACCAAGGCAAAACACTAAGAGTGTGCAGCAGAGCAATGGGGAAAGCAGAGCATGGAGGTTCTGAGGGAGTGCCAAGGACAGACTATAGGGTAAAGGTGAGGCACCCTATTGGACTCAACCACAGAACAGTCCTAGAGATCAACAAACGGACCTTGAACTATTTACAGTTTTTCTTTATGATTTTTTTTATTTATATATTTTTTCTGGACTTTGGTTTTATTTTGTGGTTGTCATTTTGTCTTGCTATGTCTTGTTTTTTGTGTGTGCATATTATTATCTCTGCAAGTCTAGATAAAATAGACTGGATGATAAGTCTAGAGGAGAAAACAATGGGACCAATGATTCTGGGGAAATGGGAAAAGGGAATGTGGGTGGGAAGGAGGTGGTGTTGACCAAGCCAAAGACAAGGGAACAACAAGTGATCCAAAATCAGTAGCAAAGAGAGTGTCAGAAACCTGGTAGGGATTTATTAAGGGTAATGTAACTGAGAGAAATTACTAAAATCGAAGTGAAGGCTAAGCATGATAGTGGGACAAGAGGAAAGTAGAAAGAAATAAGAGGCAAAGGGCATTTATAGAGGTCTAAATACAGGCTTGTACACAGGTAAATATACTTATATATGGGAATGGGGAAATAGATCTACATGTATATATTTATTGGTTTAGTATTAAGGTTGAAGATGGACATTGGACTTCCACTCCAGTAATTTCTTGATACAAGAACACTTTGTGCTTTTAAATTGGCACTCCATGGTGCTCATCTTCCCGACACAATCGCTGAAAACAAATATGTACATAAGCAAATGTGGTGGGGAAAGCTGATGGTGCCTGGCCATCAAAAGATATAATGTCTGGGGTCTTAAAGGCTTGAAGGAAAACAAGCAGCCATCTATCTCAGAAGCAACAAAGCCCATGTGGAAGAAGCACACCAGCCTTTGTGACCATGAGGGGTCAAAGGGGCCAGGTTTCAGGCATCAAAGAACTAAAACTTATATCATTGTAAACAAGGGCAGTACAGATTGGGGACCCAAAGACCATTTGTAGATAATGGGACATCCCCTTACAGAAGGGTCTCAAGGAGGAGATGAGCCAGTTAGGGTGCAGTGTAGCAATGATGAAACATACAACTTTTCCTCTAGCTCTTCAATGGTTCCTTCCCCTGACTAGCATGATCCCAACTCTACCTTACAAATCTAGCTAAACCAGAGGATATAAAATTGGTATAGCTAGGAAGCGGAAACATGGGGAATCCAGGACAAATGACCACTTCAGGACCAATGGTGGCAATACTGGGAGGGTGCAGGTAAGGTGGGGTAGAAAAGGGGAACCAATTATAAGAATCTACATATAACCTCCTCCCTGAGGTATGGACAACAGGGAAGTGTGTGAAAGGAGACTTTGGACAAATATGTCCAAACATTGAACAGATATGACAAAATAATAATAATAATTTATAAATTATTAAGGGTTCATGAGGGAGAGAGAGTGGGGAGGGAGGGGTAAATGAGGAACTGATACCAAGGGCTCAAATAGGAGACAAACTTTTTTTTTTTTTGGCATCACTGCTCTCCAGCGGTGGGAGTAGGAGGCCCAGCCCCACTGCTGGAATTGAACCTCCGTCCCAGTGGGCCGCAGTCCCACGCACAACCACTACGCCACCGGGGCTCAGGCGAGACAACATTTTGAAAATGATGAAGGCAGCAAATATACAAATGTACTTGACATACAATGGATATATGTATGCACTGTAATAAGAATTGTAAGAGCCCCCCAGAAAATGACATGTAAAAAAGTTACCATCACTCCAAAATCATTGGAGCTGCTTGTTTTATACAAATGACTCTCTATTCCAGCACCACACCAAGGATCAAAGGGTCACCCACAGTCTCAACAAAACACTGCCATTAAGGTCAGTGCAATTCATAATGACCCTAAGGAACAGGGCAGAACTGCCTCTGTGGCTTTCTGAGATTGTCATGTTGTATGTGAGGGGAAATCCGCCATGTCCCCCAGAGGAGCTGGTGGTTTGAAACTGATGGCTTTGTGGGTAGTAGCCCAATGCATTACCCACTGCAGCCCCAGGACTCCTTTCCCTTGTCAACCACTATGTAACATAAACATAATTTCAATCAGATGAATCAATTATAGTTTCTATATTAGAGTAATATTTTTCTGATCTTTTAAGTCTTCTGAATAAAAAATTCTATGAGCTTTGAAAGATTGTGTACTGTGTGGATTGGATTGTCTGACTAATGTTAACTTCCTCACAATCTTTTCATTATCACGAAAGTGATGTTTTCAAATATCCTACTGTCTTAGGTGATATAAATAATAGATGAGATAAGGAAGAAGTAAACAACATTTATTATACAAGGTGATCTATGAAACACTATTTTTATTTAGAAATATCAGTTCCTCTGTGGTGTAAAATTTTTAATTAGTCATTGATGTCTCAAAATTGGAATGAAAATATTAAAAACTGAATTTATATTTCATTAACTAGTAAAAAAGAAAAAATATATCTTAACCAGTATTTTCCTGGTGGCATAAGTACCAATTACTACCCTCTTAAAAAAAGAGGCAAGAAATTGACACTTTAAAATATTTAACATAAAAGAAAACAAATGATTGCTCATATGCATTGAGTCACTATGAGTCATTGCCTGAAGCACTTTTGTCTACATTTTAAGCTCAACTGAATCCTCAACAAAATCCTTAAAATAAGTAAATTATGTGAGATTTTTAATGAATGAGTATATGCTATGTCTTTTTCTAAACATGTAACTGAGCACTGAGACCACATGACAGGGTCCCACAATTACCTAGAGAACCTGAGCACAATGAAGCTTGGTTAATCGAGGTATATGGTAAGCAGATGGATAGGACTGGCCTAGAATCACCCCAGCCTGTGCCACAGTGCCGTGGACCTAACTGTGATCCAGCCTCCATGCTAGCCTCGCACTGCCCAATCCTCACCAGCTCTAGTTTCTACATTTTCTTTTACATAAACTTGCTGAGAGGGTCACATGGGTACCACGGCACACAAAGAAATTTATAAAAATAAATGTTTAGGGGGAAAAAAAGAACGAACTTTCCTAAAATTTTATTACACATCACAAACTTTACCGACTCTCTCACAGAATACTCACAATAATGAGGGATTCTCATGATATGGGGATTGTGCCTAGAAATGAATTCGCATTCTCTCTCCAGTATCAGAGATGGGATTTGGAAAATGTACCCATGTCAGTGATTGAGCACTGTTGAAATTGAACACCTTTGGTAGGTGATTTGCTAGTTGAACGGGTGCCTCCAGGTACTTCCTAGTGTAGCTAAGAATGTTGGCCTAAGCAAGGTAGAAGCTGAGGGGTTGAGAGGACTAAAAGGTCCAGAGATTGAGAGAGGCATGCCTGTGGAATCTGTTCTGATGGAAGAACTGCATTCTGAATAATTTCCTTTTTTTTTTTTGTGGGGGGGGGGCATCATTGCCCTCTGGTGGTCGTGAGAGCTACCCAGCCTTGCTCCTGGAGAACCGCCGCTGGATTTGAACCGTCAAACCCATGGGCCGCAGTCCCGCACTCAACCACTTATGCCACCAGGGCTCAGCCCCTGAATCATTTCTGATCCTAACTTGTAAACTGTAAACTTGTAAACTGTTACTTCCCTAATAAGGAGCCCTGTGTTGGGCAGCTAGTCACAAGGTCAGGAGTTTGAAATCACCTGCCACTCTGTAGGAGAAAAGCGAGACTTTCTAGTCCCATAGGGAATTGTATCTCAGAAACCCACAGAGGCAACTCTAGTCTGTCACAAGGTGGTTATGAGTCAAAATTGACTCGATAGCAGTAAATCTGACTTTTATTTGTCTACTTTTTAAAACAATTTCTATAAACGGGACGATTGTCTATAAACTCTGTGTAGTCATTACAGCAAATTCCTGCACTTGGTTAAGTAGAGGGTGTCATGGGAGGGGCAGTTGTCAGAATTGGTAAGAGCTGGAAAAAAGAGATAGGTCTTCCACTGCCTCAGGAGAGTCAGCACTGAGTTGCTGATATTGATGACAACTCTTGCTCCTTCCCTTGTGAAGTTAGACAAAGAGGTCTGATGTCTCTCGCAGGCTACTTAATGTTTATACACATGAAGTGAACATTAAACTGTAATTCCTGATCACTTGACTTGTCAAAGGAACATAAATAAATAATGACCATCAACAAGATTCCCAGGAAGACACACAAATTGTTGTGGAGGTAGTTGTTGCTCGGTCCAGTGGAGGTGCTACTGACTTACAGGGAACCAGTTAGTCTCAAAATCATTGCCATATTCGAACCTATCTATGGTTGCACTCACTTTGCAGGTTCATCTCATTGGGTATCGTTCTGTTTCACCAGACTCTCCACTAACCCTGCTTTCCCTGACCCTTCATCAAAGATAAGGCCTTCTCTGGGGTTCGGTCACCCCTGATAACATCTCTAAAGTTGTAAGATAAAAATCTCACTATCTTTTCTCACAGGAGCATTCTCTGACTCAACTGCTTTCAAACCATTCACTGTTTTCCTGGCAGTCCCTGGCAAATTCAATATTCTTGGCCAATACCAAAATTCAAATCCATCAATCATTTCTAGTCTTCACTATTCATTATCTAGCATACATATAAAGTTACTGAAAAGGGCATGGCTTGGGTTAGGCAATATATCCATGCATGTAAGTGTATTCATATACATATATGCATGTGTATATATAAAATTTAGTCAGTATACAGTAAGTACGAGAGATTAGCTCTTCCCGAAAAAAGCAATGCTCATTTGGATTTTTTATATGAAGGGGATAGTGCATTTGGAATTTGTTCCACAAGGTCAGATAGTTAATCAAGCTTTCTATTTAGAGGTTCCAAAGAGATTGCACAACAGTGTGCAACATATAAACCTGATTTGTGGCAGACTGGGGACTGGTTCTGTGGCCAATCACACAATCACACAATCATCTTTGTCCATCGGTTTTTGGCAAAAGACAGCTTGCCCCTTTTGCCCCACACAGCTGATTCATCTGACCTCGCTCTGTGCTACCTCTTTTGGCTTCTGCAAACACAGAGGGACATGAAAGGGTATATACTTGATGAGGTAGAAGGGGTGAGGAAAAAGTAAGGGAGGTGCTGTCAGCCATCCAAACATATGAGTTTGAACAACGTTTCCATGTATGGAATCACAGATTTGACAAGTGTACTAAATATAAAGGAGAGAATTTTGAAGATGATAAGGTTACTTGGTAAAAAAATAATTAAATGTGGCTGAGCCCCGGTGGTATAGTAGTTGAGTGCGGGACTGCGGCCCACTGGCTTGCCAGTTGAAATCCGGCAGCAGCTCTCCAGGAGCAAGACTGGGCCTCCCACTCCCACCAGAGGACAATGATGACAAAATAAAATAAATAAAATAAAAATAAATAAATGAATAAATAAATTTTTAATTAAATGTATAGATTGGGGGGGGAAGATTGCAGGTTTTGTGGAGGTACCCCCTCCTATATGGGATATCTCACACTTGATTCCTGGAAACGAGCAGAACCTTTCATTTTGTTAAGTCAATGTTTCTGTCTAGCATCTTAAAGAGCAGACACGTTTAAGAGGAGAAAAAGGCAGACCAGACGAGGTGGCAGAGCAAATAAATCAGAATTAAACAGAATGAAAGATAAAATAGAATTAAGAAAAGGGAATCACACACACACAAAAAGCAAGTTCACCTTTAGGCAGTATGGCTCAATAAACCTAAGAGGATGCCCAAAGGGAGCACTGTAATGAATATTTTAGCCATGTGACCCAAGGACAACTATTGGACTATGATGGTATGGTTGGCATTGGGAAACCCCCCGGCAGTCTGTGGGAGAAAGTCTGGTTATGGGTCAGCCGTGACTCAATGGCAGTGAGTTTGGTAGATTACTCAGTGATAATCTGACTCCACCCTATTAATTTTGAAGGGCTTACGAAAACAGTAAGAAAGTAAGAGTCCCCCAAGTCCTACATCTCATTATGTTCAATTGTTAATAAAAAAACAAAGAGCAACACATGGGTACTATATCAAAACCCAGTCATATAGACATATAGCAAAATGTACTGCTTTATTACTTTCTGAAGCAACATCATAATTTCAATGAAATGAGGACACTAACTTACTTGAACCCCATAAGTGGCTCAAGTGAGGTAAGTATTCTAAAAAAGAAATAGATTTTACTTTCACTCAATATTATAGTTGAATCCAATGAGGCTAAAGCTAGTTGGCAGATTTCCTGGGGATTAAGAGATTGAATTTTGTTAGTGATAAGACTATCGGTGATTAGTCTGAAGAATCAATTCTAAACTGTAGTTCAAAACATTTATCATCATGATTTTATTGGAGGCTAACATTAATAAAAATTAATTAGTTGTATATTATTACACCGTCTTTAATTCTCAGGATCTAATACAAATGTCAAACAAAAATTACAATATGGAAAAAAGTTATTTAAAGTAGTCATGGGACTGAGCCCCGGTGGCGTAGTGGTTGTGCGCGGGATTGCGGCCCACTGGGATAGAGGTTCGATTGCAGCTCCATGGAGCAAAGGCTGGGCCTCCTACTCCCACAACCTGAGGGCCGTGATGCCCCCCCCCCAAAAAAAACAAAAAAACCCAAAGTAGTCATATAACTTTGCTGTGCTTCGATATACTCACTTAGAAACTAAGTAATATATAAGTATCTACCCTGCAGAGCTTCTATAAATATCAAATAAGTTAACGAACATGAAATAATACTTAAACTATCACCAAGAAACTAGTCACTGCTTCCCAGGTACTTAACACCACCTTTTATGTAAATGAATGAAAATAAAACTAAAACTTGACTTATATCATTTAAAAAATAAGTCTGCCTTTCAAAGTCTGTGCAAAGTTTACTTCTAGTGATGAAAATATGCACTACAAAGTGATTTATTTTCCATCTTATTACTGGTATTCCTTCCAACTGAAACAAATTACATAGGTTTTCTTGATTTCCATAGTAAGATTATCATGTACATTTTGTTACTAGAGCATTCTTCTGTTCCAAACTTAAAAAAAATAACTAAGTGATCTAATATTCCATCATGTAAATAGATCATAGTTTATTTAACAAGTTGCTCATCCTGGGACATATGAAACCGCCAGGTTAATGGGCTTCTAAATTAAAAACATCTTAATATTAAGGATGCTTTTGCTTGAAGGATATCTCACATAAGATGTTGCAAAGAGAGTGATCATTTGAAAAATTTATGCCTTTTATTATTGTAAAAACATATGTAGAATGGGATGTATTGCACATGCACAATTCTATGACATGATTGCATTCTTCATGCTGTGCAACTGTTACTACTATCCTTCTCCAAATTGTTCCCCGTCATCAGACTGACTCCTAAGCACAAACTCCTCTTCTTCTCCCCCTGCCCCTCTACCTTTGTTAATCATTCATAAGCTTTGACTTCTATATTATCTTGGTTTACGTCCTCTAAGTGAGGTCATATAGTATTTGTTCTTTTGCAAATAATGTATTTCATGCAACAAGAGATGAAGGTTCATCCACATTGTAACATGCATCAGTTCTTCACGTCTCTTTATTCTATTGTGTAAATATACCCCCTTTCTCTTTACCCACTTGTTGCTGGGCACATGGGATTTTTCTACTGTTTGGCTATTAAGAAAAGTGCTAAAATGAACATCAGTATGCAGGCTTCTGTTTGTGTTCCTGATTTCATGTCTTCTGCGTGTCCACCTAGGATTGGAAAGCTTAAATCACATGGGAAGTCTGTGCTCACAATGTTGAGGAATCGTCAGCTGATTTCCTTGGTGCCTGTACCATTTAGATTCTCACTAGCAATGGAGGAGGGACACATGGTCATTTGACGCTTCTTGAAGCCGTTTTTCTAGGCCACATAAGGTGACCTGATGACAAACAACAGGTGCCAAATTACTTTTTAAAGGATCAAAAGTTCACTTGAGATTGCAACGAGAATCATACTTAATCCCTCATTTCACTATGATTTCCCATGTTAGCAAACAATTTCCCATGGGCCCTGGCCTACGTACACTTGTTGACAATAGAGGCATGGACTACCTTTGTTCTGGTCTTGCTCTTCCAAGATGTTTGGATAGGAAATAGCCTACGGGACACAGAGAGAGTGTCTTCCTCCCAAGCAAAAGGCCGGCAGGTTTGCTGCTCATTATAAAATAAGCCAGTTTCCAGCACTCCGCATATTTCTCTCTTATAACATGACCTCCACTACATATGCAGGCATCTGCCTGGGCTCTTCCAATCACCCTGGGACTTAGACATAAGAAGTACTGAAGCATAGATGTTATGCTTCATGATTTTCCCTAGGCCAAGAACAGAAACACCCTTTGACCAAAAAAATAAATAAATAAATAAATAAAAATTTAAAAATAAAATAGAAAAACCCTTTGATTCTTGTCCCAGAAATCCAATGCCTTGTGTCAAGATGCATGAACTATGGCAAGCTAACTTTTTTATTTTTAATCAACCACCTTAAGGGGCTGTACCACTCTTGGAACTAATGCAATACCAAGTGGATGCGTGAAGCGAACGGGGCAAGCTCCTAGTGCAACTCCTACTTGCAAAAACACATTTAATGTGCTGTCCTCGGGTAAAGGATCTATCAGGTATTAAACTGCTAAGAACAGTTACTACACTTGATCTTCGCCAAAAGGCCAAGAAGGCAAGCTAACTTTAATACTAGAACCTGTCCCTCACTGTTAACTGGCAGCACTCTTTGGGTTTCCTTGTCTATGTATGTACAAGTGGACTCTAAAAGTTCATGGACAAATTTTGTATTATCTTCTCATTCCATTTTTCCATGGAACTTTCGGAAAGCCCCCTCCCCAATAAATGGATGTGTAAGCATATGCATATATATATATATATATATATATATATATATGTGTGTGTGTGTGTGTGTATATATATACACGCACACATATCCTAATCAATTAAGTGCATGTGTAAGCATATGCATATACACACAATTAATGTGGCCAGCAATAAATCAATGTGCTATTTTGCTTTACATTTCAATTTGCCATCAGTGCTCTGATGGGAGGCTGCTGACGCTGTCAGACAAGTTTTGCGACTGCTAGTGTTAACTGCAGTCTGTTCAAATCCAGCAGCATTGCCTCAAAAGAAAGATGAAGTTGTGTGCGCCTGTCAATTTATGAAACCTCAAAAAACAATGGCCTATTTACATCTGATGTAAAATGATGATGGGGGCAAAGGGAAATACTACCTGTTTTTAAAGCAACTTACTCCTTTTGATGCTTTCTCTCCATCTTCTCTTCCTTCTATCCTCCTCCCTTCCACCCTTGGCCCAAGAAGGGATGAGCCAGGCAGGGAAAGGTGCAAACTTTCGAAACACATCCGACTAAGGAATGCTCCCTGGAAGAGCTCGTGATGAGTCTTGGCCGCTTAGAGGGCCCATTTCAACACTCTTGCTTATTATAAAAATTTCTTGAATCAGAGGAATTAAATAAATGCTGGAGCACCATTTCATTAGATTTAATAACCAAATCATTTGCTTTTGATTACACAATTTGGTCCAATTACGTTTGTACATTTGGTTTCCTCAGGTTGTTCCCTTAGGATATAATTCAATCAGGAATTCATGATTTGCAAATGCACTTAAAAAGTTCGTTTCATGTGAAAGATGGTCTTACCAATATTTACAGGGGGTCACCTTCAGAGAAAGGGGTTTGGCACATATTTCTCATGGGAAGTGATGGAATTGATTATATTTAAAGGCAAATCAGTAAGGGAGCTTTTGTACAGCAGTTATAAAAACATGGGGCTTTAAATATCTATCTAGGCTCTACTCAGCGATGGGCGGGGACACCGTGCTTGGTCACGTTACAAAACCCCACTACTATCAAGTTGGTTCGGGCTCCTTGTTGGCCGCATACAGGGTTGCCAAGGCTGTAAATCTGTACCCCAGGGGACAGCCTCCTACTCCTCCTTCAGAGTTGGTAACATGCTTGAACTGCACACCTTATGGCGAACCATTCAATGCTTCATGCAGCAGCACCATCAGAGTGCCCTTTGGGAGAGGGTGAATGGAAAAGGGAAAGACCCTTGGTGGGATGGATTGATCTAGTAGCTGTAACAATGGGCTCAGATATGGCGCCAGTTGTGAGAACTGAACACCGCCCTCCCCCTCCACCCCCACCCCCATGCCTCATTCTGTTGTACACAGTGTCACTGTGACTCAGGCTCTAACCAACACCGGTAATACTGAACGTACTTGTTTTTGAAAGGCTCCGTGAAAAGAGGGTCGAGTTGCTAGCTTGTTGTTTTCCTTGTAGTAGCTTGGGTTGAACTGGAACAAAAGCAAGCAATTTTCTCTCCTGAGAAGAAGTTTCTTAGATAGCTGTGCTATCAGGTGGAAAAGAAATACATACACGTTGCCAAGTGGCTAACAAGCTAAAATAAATGATCAGAGATTCGGCAATATGTATAGATTGTTAAATCCCACCACCTCTCCGCCCAGCACCCTGTCTTGGGAGCTTGGACATGTTTGCTTGTGTCTGAACAATGGGAGGCATCCTCAGATGAAGACAAAGCAAGACATTCAGAAGCCTTTCACATGTTTCCTGTAGAGTCAGCCTGGCCTTTGTTATTCAGATTAGCTTTTCAAGGTCCAGAGCTACCTTTATTCCTCTTTAGTTGAAAAATCTTTTGAATACCAAATACTATTTCCTATTCAGAACCTTGAATCTGTCATTAGGCACTTTCTAAAATAAGTCTCATGCTCTTTCATTCTCACTTTTTACACCACATCCCCTCCCCCCAAAATCTCTGATTCATGCCCCAGATTGTTAAAGATACAGATCCTTGGAAACAAGTTGGATCTCACAGGTTTTTGCTAATTTGGGCCTAGGGCCATCCCTTGGATCTGACATGTAAAATTGCATCCTGAAATTGCCACACAATTTTGATTGTTCCTATCATTCTGAAAATCATCTTCCAAACATTTTTTTAACAGAGAGAGTATAAATATATAAATATTCTCTACAGGGAGAGTGACTTGAGAGTTTTTATATCGGTGTTAGTCTGGGTAGACTAGAGAAACAAATTCATAAACACACATGTATATAAGGGAGAGGTTTATGTACAAGAGGAATGGAACATTGAGAAAACATCCCAACGCAGTCCAGTCCAAGTTCAAAAGTCCAATATTAGCCCATGTGTCCGATACCAACCCATTACTCCTATTTAGACTCACGAAGCATATGCAATGATGCCAGAACAATCACAGGCCAATGAGTACAAAGTCTTGTGTATCCAGTGGTGGTAGAAGCATCTCAGCACTGGCAGGAGTCTCTCTGTGGCCTCCCAAGCATCTCAGCACTGGTACGAGTCTCCATGTGGCTTCTCTGGCCCCAGAGGTCTGGTTCTACAAGGGTAAGCCCATGTGGCTTCTCCTTTGGCACCTCCAGGACTCAAGGTCTATCAGCATGCTGCCATCTTGTCTTGTCAGTAGAGTATCTCCCAGGGACTGAGTTGATGGTCTCTCATCTCCATGGGGAAATATCATGAGATTTCCCAGAATGCTCAGAGAAAGCCATGTTCATACAGAGATCTTATTGGCTATCTCCAGATTGACAGGCTAGAATCCACCCCTAAACTCAATCAAATTGGTACCAAGAGTTCATAGTTGCCACAATATAGAACTTCTACCACCTTAAGAAAAATCAATGTCATTAGAAATTGTGACTCTAGTAATAGTATGAAAAAGGTCAAAGTAGTGGAATCAAACATATTTGACCAGGTCAAATATGTTTCTCCTTCTTATGAAGGAGGTGTAAAGAAACACCATTGAGATACAAATCACACTTAAAAACCAGCCACATCTACCATTGCACACATAGCTAAGGAGAGTACCTTGCACAAAGGTCCTCCCAACGAAAAGGACAATCTGTGATACCTTCAGCAATAAAGCACTTTCATCATGCCTTGAAAGGACAAGAAAGTCTGAAAGGATCAATTGGTTATAAAGCATGTGTATAGGTCAGATCCCTGGCTTCCATCAGGAAATGTCACTAGAAAGCAAAGGTAACCAGAAAAGACTCACCAAGCACCAAACAAAACAAACACGTTGCCAGTTAATCAATTCTGACTCATAGCGGCCCTATGTGATTGGGTAGAACTGTCCCCTGTGAATGTCTAGAGACAGCAAATCACTGCAGGATTAAAAATCTCCGTCTTTCTCCTGGTTTTGAACTGCTGATCTTGCTGGTAGCAGCCCAACTGATAACTGCAACACCACACCTCCTCCTATTCACCACTTTTCCAGGGACTCAAGGAGAGAGAGGTCAGGGTAGGCAGGCAGGCAGGCAGAAACATGTCTGGGGTAACCCGACTTGTGACCATTCGTGCAATGGACAGACTTCCTAAGCAGTAACCTAGAAGAAAAATCAACTACAGCTTGCAGAAATTGATGCTAAGATATGATACCACTAAGAATATGCTAACAATGGGCTACCAGCTGACTCACCGAAACAGAAGAAAATTCTAATTCATAGTTTGCCAAGACCCGTAATGTAAATATTTCCAAACAGAGTTAGGGAGATAGAAACACAGTCAGCATTCAAAAGAAAGGCACCAGCATATCAAATACTACTAGAGTGATACCTGAATATAACTAGAAAATAAGGGGAAAGGTCTTGGAAGAACAAAGAAAATCCATAATATAAAATATTTCTTGACCCAAGATTATCACTTAGTTTTGTTTAATGTGAGATACAGAAAGGCTTTGCGTAAGGGTGTCCCTGGTATTCAATGTCTACATACTAGGAGGTCAGCTGCTTGAAGGTTATCTCACTGAATCAGAATCTATAGTCTATATGGCCCATTTATTGCTGAAAGGATAGTGGATGGTTTCCCTGAAGGAGAGCCCAAAGACAAGGTCTAGCCAACTCAAGAGGACCAAGGTTAGACTGCCATCTTGAATCTAGGGTCTGCCCATCTTGTCACATGTATGCCTGAGTGCCTTCCTATTGCGTGTCCGCCCCTAGCTCATCCCCTTCCTGTATGCTGATTATACAACTCCTTCTTGTTATGATATAATTAGGGGGACTTGTACCTCCCCCCCAAATGTATATAATCTGTGATTGGAAATAAATTCTCTCTGTGTGTGGACCAGGCTGCTGAGATCATTGCTGTGCAGGAGGTGAACAATTATATACATTATCTTGCCTGATCGTGCTTTAACTCTACCCCTCAGTTACACAACCACCTCCTTGGACCCGTTCAATTGTGGGAGCTGGTAATCCACAGGTTTATGTCCTTACCAGGACTACTCATATGTCACTTGCACCAAGAAACACGGAAATTACTAGGAATGAGTTTATGCAAACAACAAAAGCCATCCTATTAGCAAAGAAAACTCTTATTTAAAAATGAACTTGAAATGCCTAGTTCCTAAAAGGTCCCCTGGATGTTCCCTTGGAATCACAATGGCTGCACGTTCTTGGCTGCTAATGTCAACGCTAAAAACTTTTAGTATATCATCTGAAATGCAGATTCATTTCTGAAGAAAGGACTGGTGATCTACCTCATAGGAAAGGCTGTGGTAGGGCTGAGCCCCGGTGGTGTAGTGATTGTGTGCGGGACTGAGGCCCACAGGGTTGCTGGTACAAATTCAGCAGCAGCTCTCCGGGAGCAAGGCTGGGCTTCCTACTCCCACCAGGACAGTGATGCGGGGAGGGGGAGGAGGTTGAAAGCCTGTGGAGCACAGCTGTACATTGACATGAGGCTACACAGATTGACACCAACTTATAGGCAACTGGTTTTTCAAATGGTGGTCCCCTTGGAAGAATTGAAGTTCAATGGCACACAGACAAAGGGTAGAGCACCGGCAGGATTCTGCTCCAATTCACACTTTCAGCAAAAAAAAAAAAAAAAAAAAAACTTTAAACACCGGACCTCACGCCCTCTTGCATTACATGTTGGGTTTCTAACTACAAGATCACCCATTCAACGTCAACAGTCTCTTCATCGACGAAATACAAGGCTTTGTATTCCTATGAAAAGTTAGATACGGTCTCAGAAATCCAGGAGGGCTGTTCTAATGACCTGAAATCCATTTGATGGCAGTGAATTTTGAGTGGATCCTCATCACAGAATTTCATTTCAGAGCTTCATATTTACATAAGTTAAATGCATGCCTTGTGAAAACAAACAAACAAAAAACTATCTTATAAATATTTCAATTAAATACTGAAAGGCACTATAAATAAGAGTAATTACTCAAGAGTGTAAACAGAGGGAAGAAGTGAGAAAGCATCCATTGAGAGTGGTAATAACATTGATACATTGATAATTACTAGTTATTGGAAAATGAGAGCTGGAAACAAAGAAGAAGGATTAGCAGCCAGAAAACATGGCCTTGATGGCAGAAACGATGCTGGAGATTGCACAACAGACTTTTGCAAATTCGGTGACTCATTTATTGCAAATACCTTCCTTCAACAGAATAAACTGCAGGAGGAAGAGAAAACTGGAATCAAAGCAAACAAATCAATTACATCCATGGAACCAGACAATGGAGGAAACTTAATAACATCAGTTATAAGCAGGCCAAGTTCAGTTACTTAGGACGGCTCTTTCTAGCCAAAATCTTTGTAACTAACCGGATGATGGGTTGAGGGGATTCAAATAAGGTTCATGGGGCTTTACCTCGGGATTGGTCAGTTTGGCTACTCTGCTGAGTACGGAGTGAGTCATCATCTCATGACCTTCAACAATGAAGAGCTATGGGGCCGAGCCCCGGTGGCGTAGTGGTTGTGCTCAGGACTGCAGCTCACTGGGACGGAGGTTCAATTCCAGCAGTGGGGCTGGGCCTCCTACTCCCACCACCGGAGTGCAGTGATGTCCAAAATAAATAAATTAATTAATAAATAAATAAATAACCGGAGAGCAGTGATGTCCTAAATAAATAAATAAATAAATAAATAAATAAATAAATAAATAAATAAATAAATAAAATAAAATAAAACAATGAAGAGCTATGGATGCTCCTTGGAGTCCAGAAGCTCTGTCTGCATGGGGAAGTGGCACGAATAGTGGGGAAGGCAGGGCACCTGAACATGACACAGAGCAGCCAGCTGCCCAGGAAGAAAGACGGCAACAGGCTTCCTGGCCCACAAAGCAAGTACAGTTCAGTGCTTCCATTTGTCATCCACCAGGCATATGTAATCATTCTTATCCCAGTGCGCGGAGACACAAGCACACCAAAGAGAAGCAGAATACAATCAGTCATTTATCCTGAGTATTAATAACACTTAAATAGCAGTCCCGCCCACAGTGTGCCCTGCTGTCTCAAACGCTGACACGTAAACCAGCATACAGGCTAACGTGTTTCCCTATTTTAGGAAAACACTTAAAACAGAGAACACTGTACATTCCAATATTATCCCAAGGAATAAAGTGAACTAGTATTTCTATTGTGTCATATTCACAGTGATCCTGTTGGACAAGGAGACACTGACCCTTTGTGTTTCCAAGACTATAACATTTTCTCCCCAGGAGCAGTGGATGGTTTCCAGTGGCTGGCCTGATGGGTAGCAGCTAGAAGTCAGACATACAGCCACTGTGCCACTTTGGCTCCTATGAGTTGGAATTAACTTATTGGCAGTGAATGAACTGAGTATTTAGAGTTTGTGATATTATGGATTCATATACATTCTTGCATTAAACATTTCTAGGATATACAGATGAAAACTATGCTACTGAATTTAACTACTGGATTTCAGAAACATAAAATTCAGTTAAGTCTTGGGATATTAACAAAAATTAGATGTTAACAAGATTAAGATATTATTTAAAAGCAGAATAAAGGACATAAAAATTAATCCCAGACAATTTCATTGTCTCATTAGGCACAGCAATGCAGGCAGCAGGTAAAAATAAAATCACCACCCATATCATATTTTCTAACTAATAAACATACAGTTCTATAAAATGAAAAGAGAATTACTAGTTAGAATTCCTCAGGAGGAGAATCAATCCCGCAGGATGGAATCTATCTGAAGAAAAAAAAAAACTGATAAAAGCCATGTACTTTCATGCTAGAAATAAGATTTTTTTTTCCTTTCTAAATTCAAAGTCCCCATGCATCAGCTTACTTATTTATTCACATATTGATACGCAGAATGTGACAAGCATTGCTCAAGGGACTTTGGGTACAAGAATAAACAAAACAGAATAGGCTTTGATCCTCATGAAACTTACTTTTCTAAGGAGCTCTCGTGGCTTAGTTCAACTCTGGTGACCTGGGCTGCTAATGAGAAGGTGAGTGACTCAAAACCACCAGCCACCCCAAAGGAAAAGGATTTGGATTTCTGCTCCTTTAAACATGTATGGTCTCAAAGACCCACACGAGCAGTTAGACACCACCCAAAAGGTGGCTGGGAGTCAGGAGAGACTCATTGGCAGCAAGAAGCTACTATCTTATCAGGCTGGGTCAGACCATCTGTAACAAATGTTAACACGTAAATTATGTGTATGCAGAAGATACTATTTAAAAGTATAGTGTGTTAGTCCAGGTAGACTAGCGAAACAAATTCATAAGCACTCATAAGTGTCTAAGAAGGAGGTTTACATGTAAGAGCAATTGAACATTGAGGAAACATCCCAGAGTGAGAAACATCTAGATTTCAGAAAGAGTTCTACTTATTACGTGACTGCAATTTTTATGACTTTTCTAAACGTTTAATTTCTCAAGCAGAAAATGGAGCCCATTGCGCCAGAATATACCTCACAGATTCTGTATGAGGATAATGCATGCACAGAGATTACTCCGCCCCAACTCCACTGCTATGAAGAAAATGCCGACTCATAGTAAGTAAGGGCAGAGCGGAACCTCTCTCCAGGGTTTCTGGTCTGTCCAACTTCACAGGACGAAACTGCTGCATTCCTCTCCTGCAGAGTGGCTGGGAGGTTAGAACCGTCAGCCCTGTGATCAGGAGACCTGTGCTTAAACCACGATGCTCTCACACATGTTTCATGTAGAGATACGCAAGAAATAATAGTCCTTGTGTTTATTACTGATGGACAATTAACCCAATTAAATACAGCACAGGGATATACACACACACACAAATACATACACACTGACAGCTGTTTCTGTGTTAAAGTCAGCTGAGTTTCTATTGTCATTAACATTGGATTTATGGGAATTTGGATTTCAAGAAGCTAAGATAAATGGTGCAACAATTAATCAGATTTTCCAGACCACCGCATAGCTGCAATGATGTTTTCCAATTCAGTTATTAAAGTTCAAATATTAGCAACTTGGCAAATGAAGAGTCATATGAGACACTGAAAAGAAATCATAAAACTCTGGTCCAATTCATCTCTGTAGATTCATAGGTGGTCTCCAAAAGAAGATTATTTCAGAAACAGTGGCTCACCACAGTCTGCAGACTAACCCTCTAAATTCCCTTTTATGTTGCAACTCAGATAAACTTCTCTATTTGAAAGCATTACATACCTTAAACTGATTTCTGAATTAACCCTGTGTTTGAGAGTGGGTGCTCAGTAAAAAGTAACAGAAGGAGCTAAAAACTGATCCTTGGCAGTTTCATTGTCTCATTAGACACCGTAATGCAGCCAGCAGGTAAAAAGCAAAATCACCAGCCATATCATATTTTATAACAAATAAATGTAAAATATTTCATACAGTGAAAAGGGGTTTTAATGGTCAGAATCCCCCAGGATGAGAATCAAACCCAATGTTATTTAATATATTCATAATAATCTGGTGGAAGAAATAGACAACAAGATGTATTCCAGTAACACAAAACCATTTAGGTCAGTAGAAACCAGAAGGGTCTTTGAAAGACTCCAGAAGGAACTAATCAAATATGAAGCATGATGAAATTTGGCTTGTTAGGGCAAGGTAGTTGAGGTCCTTGCTAACTTTAAATTCTGAGCAAAGAGCCATATGAAATGAGCAATGGCTTCTTCCCAGCAGCAGGCAGGCAACAATCTTCCTTATTATTAGAAGCAAAAAAACAAAATTGTGACTTTACCATTTCTCTCAGCAGTCCGAGCGGGTTGGTGTTTTTTTTTTTTTAACCTTCCATTGATTGATGCTCAAGCCCCCCCAGAAATCTGTTCTATGTCTGTCCAATCGACTAAAGTCAGTGCAAGCCATTTTTAATCTGTCAGGCACAGAAAATCACATCTTATGATCCAAAACTGAGTCCACCGACATCGAGTAGAGGCCAGTTCCTAGAGATCATAGAGGGGTGGTTTCAAGGCTTTGCGAATCTTTATGGGGACAGCCAGTCTCATCTTCCATCCTTGGACCAGCTGGCGGGTACCAGGACCAATTAAGTCTCTCTTTTATTATCTATCAAATCTATCCTCTCTACTACAACATCCATCTGTTTATATGTATAGACTAAACTCTTGACACAGATAATGGAAAAAAGTCCCCCCATTGCCATGGCTTCCATCAGAGCTCTTTCTTCAGCCAGGACTGGGCTCTTTCTAAATCAACTGTTACCTGCACCTGCACCTGCACATTAAGACCCAGAGTACCATTACATAATCAAAGTAGCTTGCTTGGCCCTCATTCCACTTCTCTCAATCTCTAACTGTCACACTCACAGCCATGTCTCTATTGTTTCCACACAGGGATAATAATTATCCATGTCCTCTTCGGCCCCTCAAGATTGTCAGGTCTATGCAGTCAGGAGTGGGATTATGTTTGACCAAAATTAA
>PVJH01026501.1:0-29983 GCA_004026705.1 Nesogale talazaci
ACCGTGGCTTATCCCTTCTGGAGCCTCGGGGCTGAGGCTATAGGGAACTGATCTCCCCTCTGGGCTTTGTTCAGAGACTTCTAACCCTCTGCACGTCACTATCACCACTATGCTTGCATTGTAATTACCCTCACATGTGACACTCCTATGCTGCCCTAGCCGAGATAACCTCTTCAGCTTAGCCTTCAGCATCACACTGGCCCATGGCTAGGGTAAAGGTTTCCCTGGTTGCCACCACAGGGGGTCATGGCGCCTTGGAGTCGCAGATCCAACAGCTGGACAAAGCCCTGGATGACAGTCACTTCCGCATGCAGCAGACAGAAAGTATCATCCGAAGCAAGACTCCCACGGGACCAGAGCTGGATGCCAGCTATAAAGGCTACGTGAGTACCCTAAGCCCCCTGGTGACAGCAGTGTGCCCCCAAACCACAGCTCCGTGACCAAGCACCATCTGTCCAGAGGACTCAATGAGGTCCCTGAACACTGTGCACCCTGAGCTCATGGATGCAGAGGCGTAAAACAAAGCCTTGTTATTAAATTACCTTGTGGGGCAGTGGGTTTGTAATTTATCAGCTCAGGACTTGGTCTCAAGGCCAGCCCGTTCCTTTGCATGGAATGCTTGAGAAAATTGGTCTGGTTGAAACCAATGAAGGACTTTGGATCCCTAGTCATTAGGCATTTTCCCAAAGTCTACTAATAATGATTAGATTGAGCTATTCCTGGGAGAGACAGGTCTTACCTAATGGATTACTGAGCTGTACTGTTTTTTTTTTCTCAGATTTTTTTGTCTGTCTTTTATGTTTTGCCCAGGATTTTTTTGGTTCACCCAGTGACCTTGGGGATGTTTCTGTCCTCTGTTTTACATCTGTTCATTTTTATTTGAGAACAAGAAAGTAGGCATTCTGAGTTCCAGGAGAGGTGTGGGGAAAAGGTAGCAACTTGGAAGTATATACGATTAGCGGTCATCTTTAAGCAGCTCCTGGAAACTAGGGATCAAATCACAGTTCCAGACATTGGTTCCCGTGAGTCACCCACTCTCTCACACCTACTCTAGGCAAGAGAATTTTAAAGATGGTCCCTGTCCTTCCTGCCTCACAGCTGCCTTGCACACCCCCAAACTGCTAGGTAAAAGGAAAGAAAAATCGTTAGTTTTGTTAGTGGCCATCAAGTTGATATTGACACAGAACGACCTTATGTGTAGCAGAGGAAACAGTGAAGCATCCTCCCCCTGAGACAGACACACACACACACACACACACACACACACACACATACACAGTGCCTGAACCCACTGTAGCTGTAGCCCTAAGGTGTGCATTGACCTACTTGCAGAAGTAGGTCGCCTGACCTTTCTTCCTTATCTGCCTGAGCCTGGACCCTCCGCTGAAACATGTCCTCCAGGGATAATACTGCTGGTATTTCAAATTCTGGTGGCCCAGCTTCTAGCACCACCTCAGCAGACTGACGCCACTACCACGAGACAAACTGACAGACACGTGGGCCTTTGAAAAATCAATTCTCCCTCACTTGAATCACAGGGGTGAGAACTATTCAATTTACATGAAGGCACTTTGAAAAACTCGTGGGGGAATGAGGTTAAAAGATAGTGGTATTTTCCCACCAACTTTTTGAAGGTGCCTCTTATAGGCTTATGCTGGTGGTTTGGGGTGGGGGGGGGGGGCAGAGCCCTGGTGGTGTGGTATGCGTTGAGCTGCTAACCCCAAAGTCAGAGGTTTGAAACCACCAGCACCTCGGTGAAAGAAGGATGAGGCTACGTGCTCCCAAAGGGATTTCAAGGCTCTGTAAACCCCAAGGGACAGTTCTACTCTGTTATATAGGGTGGCTTTTAGACCAAATGAGCTGGATGGTGGTGAGTTTATAATCAATCCCAAGCTCTTGTCTGTCCAGGTTAGCCTGTTATGCCAATTTAGAACAAGTGAAACTTGCCTTCGTAAAAGGATAACATGATATTATGAGCCTCGTGCTGCCCCTGAAGCTGTGCTTAACCTTAATCAAAAGTCATCAAGGCAGCTTAATAACATCTGGACTCAGTAAAGATTTAAAACAGACTTTCACGCACAGCGTTGCAGGAGTAGCTGCAAACAGCTACTTTTGTTGTTTCAATCTAGGATTGCTGTGGCTGATGACATAAAAAAAAATTGATGTTGAAAGCTTTTTCATTGGTGTCAGAAATTAGCCCCTTAATACCCAATGACCCTATAGGGTATGGTAAGACTGCCCCCCCCGGGGGTGGGGCTTTCCAAAGATACCATCTGTTTACCAGAGGAGCGAGACGGTCTTTCTCCAGGGTTGATACCTAGTAAGGGACTTGCCGTTTTCTCATATAACATCTGGCTGTCATATTGCTTGATGGTTTTCAGTATCTTATTATTACTATTTTTTGGTTTTCAGTATCTTAATTTTTTTAACACAAATAATTCCCTGTGAGATTTGTGGTCATATTTCTATTATTTTTCCTAAAAGAATGTGATAGTATCTGCGGTCACATGGTTGTGGTTCCCCCATTTTAGAGCTGGGATAAGAACGCGGGAACAACTTGTCCTTAATGCTTTGTGGCATTGTTGACAGAGGGCTCTGAGGTTTGAGCCCTGACACAGTGACTTTGTTTTGTATGTGCACTGAAGAGGAATGAGGTCCTTTCTCACCAGCCTAGTGTATCTCCCAGGATTATGTCTCCAATGGGCGAACTAACCTTTGGTGCAGCGAGATGGTTTTTCACTGAGCTCAGTTTGGGTTGAGAAGTCAACCACAGCCCCAGTGCCTGCCCAGCAGCTGGGAGGCGGTTTTTCCCAGAAGCTCCTGCGTGGGTGAGGGCTGGGGTCATGGGGGTTTTTCCCAGAAGCTCCCGCGTGGGTGAGGGCTGGGGTCATGGGGACCCGTGTCTGTTTGAACAGATGAGACTGCTGGGGGAGTGCAGTGACAGCATCGACTCGGTGAGGAGGCTGGGTCACCAGCTCAAGGAAGAAGAGGAGGATTTCCCTGGCTTCATTAACCTGGATGGCACGGAAACCCAAACAGCTGGTGAGTGGGCAGGGTCCTTGCAAAGAGGGGAGTCTGAGGACCGGGATGCACTGTGTTCTGATCCGGGACCCAGAAGTGCCCCCAATGGGCGACCATGATGAACAGGTTCACTTGCTCACAGCTCAGGAGATCAGAGCTCCAAATCAGGGCCTTAGCTGCAGCCGCTCCATCCTTGGAAGTCATCATAGGTTTCTCTTGAGCCCTTGGCTGAGAGATTATTCTCCCTTCTCACGGGGTTTCTGTCTTCCTAGGGGAGGGAATGTGCCTGTGACCACCCTGCTCCTCTGATAGCTCAGAAGTGATTAGGTTTGGGCTCCACCTCACACTGACGTGACCGCAGATGAGGAAGTGACCACATCCCACTGGACTGCATTGTGGAAGTGATTACACTGCATTGCATAAAGCAATGAAGCAATCTGCTCTACCCAAGACCCAGTGGTTGAACACTGAGAGCAGCTGTATACATGCTTGCCTAAGTCACTGGGAAGGGAGGCAGAGGCTGGCCACGTGGCCCTACCAGCTTAGCTGAAGCACTCTCTCTGCTCTGTCTTGAGAACCTTTGTCAGTCTGACAGTGACTGCCAGGAGGGACAGAGAAAGGGCAAGAGCTCTGTAGGTTTTGGATCCATGGCCTGCTTGCTTTGGTGCATTCTGTCAGTGTATGGGGTCAGGTCCTTCATAGATGTGGGGTATCACAGACCTCAGTGCGCTGCTGTAAAATTTTTTAGAGCAGTGACTTTAAACCCGTGGGTCCGCAACCCCTTTGAAGGTCAAACTACCCTTTCATGGGTGTCGCCCGATTCACAACAGTAGCAAAATTACGTTTATAAAGTAGCAATGAAAATAATTTTATGGCTGGGGAGTCACCACAACATGAGCAAGTGTATCAGGGTATTAGGGAGGTTGAGAACCACTGCTTTAGAGGGTTAAGTTCTATATAACTTAAACATACACACACACACAAATCCCTCTGTGACATTATAAATGCAAATAGGAAGAATAGAATCTTGGTACTGTGAACTACAGGTGCCAACAGTCGAGGTGTCCAACAGAGTTTTTTTTTTTTCCAATCCTCAGTGTTCTTTGAAGTGAGCCACCCATCCGGGGGCGCGGAGAGGGCACCTGACTGTTCTGTGCTCACTTTGCCAGGTGTGATCGACCGCTGGGAGCTCATCCAGGCCCAGGCGATGAGCAAGGAGCTGAGAATGAAGCAGAACCTCCAGAAATGGCAGCAGTTCAACTCGGACTTGAACAGCATCTGGGACTGGCTGGGAGAGACGGAGGAGGAGCTGGAGCAGCTGCAGTGCCTGGAACTGAGCACCGACATCCAGACCATCGAGCTCCAGATAAAGAAGCTCAAGGTAGCAGTCCTCTGCTATTCCCACGGCCCCAAGCAAAGAGGGCTAGTGCTAGCCTTTTTACTCTTGTATCTCAAACCAGAACCCCAGACCTGTCGGCATGCAGTCAGTTACAGCGCTTGGGGAACCAGTGCATTATAAAGTAGAAATGCTTCCCGGGGCGTTCATGGGAAAAGATGACCAGGGCTTTCTTTCAATGTACCTCTGGATGGAATTGAACTACAACTCACCTAACCTTTCGGGTAATGGCCCTGGGCAAACCACCCAGGCCAACCAGAAATGTGTGTTTATTGTACAGCAACAGCTACAGTGCCCATCCAAATGAAAAAGAATGCCATCCTGCTCCCTAGATCAGAGAGTTATTTATACAGATGGAAGGCCAGCAAGATAGACCACATTCTAGAACTTTCCTCCTATGTCGATGATCCCATGTAGTATGATGAGTGGGTATTGAACAAGTGGTTTGTTGAAGTGTCATGGAGCATCTAGGCAGCTCAGGGTCAGCTTTGACCTATTTACAAGAGAAACACAGATGATGGGAGGGCACCAGCAAACTTGTCTTCTTGGGCTGGGGAGGGCTGCTACCCAAGATTGAGCTTGTGAGTTGGTGGAAGACCTGGTAAACTCCATTGACCTGCTTACATCATCAGAGCCTCTGCAATTGGTGATGGCAGTGGAAGAGGAAATTTACTGTGACAATCAATAGGAAATAAAGCAAAATGGCCGTGTGTGTGTGGTGTGTGTTGCGTGTGTGTATGGTAAGTGTGAGCATCAGTGATTCGTGGTAGTAGCATTCTCGAATTCCATCCGGGGGAATCCATCTTCTGTTCTACACAAAGGTGGTTCTACCATCTACATGTGGTAGTTAAGGCTCACATCAACTCCTGGTGGTATACTTGGAACAAATTTGGGCAGAATTTCTGGACTAATGGAGGTGAGGAAGGCAGGTGTGGTAATGCACTTCCAAAAGTCAGTCATTAACAACTCTGGTTCACAGCGGTCCTATTTGCACCCCTCCTGGGGATGGTGCCATGTTTTCTTCTTTTCTGTTGTACGTGGAGGCATTGCAAATCAGCAGCTGACTGCACGGCAGACAACTACCCCCACCACCAACTGTAGTAAAGTACCCAGCATAGCACTTGACTTTGCTTTGGGTAGACATAGATGATTTCATTGGGCGTCAGCCAGCCCATCCCAATTCATAGCAATGCCATGGCCAATGAAATAGAGCATGAGAGAAACCTTGGCCTTCGTCACTCTCATTACTATTGTGGAGTCACTGTCACCAGTCCCTCTCATTGAGGGTCTTTCTCTTCTTTACTGACCAAGTCTGATGTCCTGCTGCAGTAACTGGTCCTTTCCATCAACATGACCCCAAATCTCACCATTCTCTCTTCAAAGGCACCTTCTCTGGCTGTACTTCTTCTTAGACAGATCTGTTTGTTCTTCTGACAAGCCAGGACATACACTCAATACCCTTTGCTAAACCCACCATTCAAATGAATCAATTCCTTTTTGATCTACCCTATTCATTTCCACCTATCAGAAGCATATAAGCTGATCGACTTGGGTCAGATGCACTTCAAGGTGCAAGGTTATTTTTTAAGACTTTCAAGAGATCTTAGCAGATTTGCCCAAAGTAAATGTTGATACCTTGACTGCTACTTCCATGGGTATTGAATGTAGATTTAAGTGAAGTGAAATCCCTGACAATTTTCGATTGATGATGCCCCATGGTGAGGATTTTTGATTTCTTTAAATTACAGTACAATCCATACTGAAGTTTGTAATCTTTGATCTACATCAGCCAGTGTTTCAAGCCCTCCTCACTTTCAGCACACAAAGTAGGCAGGATAACTTCCCTTAACTCTATTGTAAGATCTTAAGGATCTCTCTAGCCCAGCTACTAAAAATGCATTAATAGGTGGAGGCTTTCCTGTGGCTCCTCCAGCTATGAATTGAGAGCTTGGGTTCTCTTTCCATTTAGACCTGAATTCTCTCTGGAGAACATCAAGATGTGCTTCTCCTCCAAATGCCGCTCCCCAGACAGTCCAGCCTTGGGGGTTAAGTGTCTTGTTTTTCTGTTTCGATGGTCTTTGTGTAAGCTATTTATTTTGGGTAGCTGTTGCTGTGACTTGCTTTTGGCTATTGCATTGTTTGGTTTTGAAATCCGAAACAGGAAAACAAGTTTTTCCAACAGTCACATCCCTACACAATAGTCTGAGCAACAGGTCCACCCACTGCAGGAGGGAGCACTGAATAGGAAATGCAGATCTTAAACCTAGCAATGATAAAGTGTAGTTTTCTCTGAAGCACCCAATTTTCTTCCCAGGAATGCCAAATTCCTTGAAGAGTTGAAAGATTAAAGGCAAGATTACTGACGTTGTTGTTGTTGTTGGAAGCAGCCATCCAGTTGGCTGGCACTCATGGCCACCTTGTATGCAACAGAATGAAACGTCCCCCAGCCGGGTGTCATCTGCACCATCATTGGTATCCTTGAGCCCATTGTTATGGCCACTGTTGATACTTTGTGCACCTCTGGACTAAGGGGCTCACCATCCAAGAGTGCATCGGACAATATCGTGTTGACTTTGTTAGCTAATTGTTTGGAATTTGATTATCCAGTCTTTTGATTATCTTATCGTTCTTTCTTCCTTGTCTGTCTTAGCTTAGCCCAGACATGCTGTTGAAATTTTCCAAGACCTACCAGTGACCTTGTAGGTCTTTGAAATACTGGCAACTTAGTATTCAGCTTCACAGCAACATGGAGACCACCAAAGTACCACAAACTGAGGGATGGAGTTCAGCGAGTTTAAGGCAGGGTTGCCAGGTTAGCCCCTCCCTCTAACCAGAAACTCGGCCGCTCTGTGCACCATCCTGAACCCGCCTACTTAAGTTTGCTTTAAATCCACCATTAGGAACGCTAAGCATCTCACTGTGGGGTTTCTTGACCATCTGTGGTTGCTGGGGTTGAATTGTCACTTCACCATGTTAAGGGCCTATGGAGAAGTGCAAAGTAAGGCCAAGCAGGCAGCAGGGGAGGGCAGCTGAGAAAGTACATGAACATGTGGACGGGATCCTTGGGATTTCCAGGATGGCTCACCAAACCTCCATGTGGAGAACCTAAACCAATCTCCAGGTGAGATCATCATGTGATCAAAACCTTGGAATTAATCCCGGATTTTTTTTTTTTTAGTATTTAAAGCTGACAATCAGTTGACTGTCTTTTCGTGGAATCAAAGTAAGGTGGTTGATTGGTGAAATGCACATTTCCTTCTCTTTCCCATGCCAGGAACAGAGCCTGTGACCCTGACAGGCTTCTCAGAGTGGGTCCATTCCTGCTGGTGTATACAGATATCTCAAGACTGGGGCCCTTGAGTCTTCCTTCTTAAGCGGCTATCCCCTTGATTTTTGTATACGCCAGTTTGAGGACCCCGCATCCGTCCCACTGGTTAAAAATGCAGGTGTTCTGCTTTGGGAACGGCCACCAGTTATGGCTGAGCATCCCCACAGGGGATTAAGTTCATCAATCCCTACTGCACTACAGAGACTCATTGTGGGTTCCTGGGAGCCTCCTCTTCCCCACATGTGCTTATCCTTGTTGGATCACTAGTCCTCAATTCTCATACTTCAAAAGTCGTGGCAAGTATAAATTATTTCCTGAGTTTTCCTGGTTCTAGTGCGTTGTTAAATATATATATATACACACATATATACATACATATACACATACATATATACATATGGACTCATGTGCTGATGTGTGTTGGTATGCATTTGAAGGTAAAGTGTTCACAGGTCACCTTCTGTTGCCGGTTACTTCACTCCGCACCGCGTTGAGATCCACCTGTGTGGCCCTGTGTCTCTCTCCTCCATTCCATCTATGTCTGCGTACTTCTCAGAGTATAGCCCCCTTCTAGTGCACCTGTTGTTAGTCACTGCTATGGAGTCACTTTGAACTCATGACCATCCCCAAGTGCAGAGCGGAACTACTAGGGAGCGTGTGCACAGCTGCAAGAGTGGGCTCAGACATAGGAACGATCGTGAGGGTGGGACAGGGCCGAGCAGTGTTTCACTCTGTTCTGCATAGGGTTTCTGTGAGTTGGAAAGGACTCAATGGTACCTAACAACAAAAACAACAACAACAGCTTAGGGTCAAGGTGATGACCTTGGTCAAGGCAGTCACCAAGCCTTTCTTCTGAGGTACCTCATGCTGAGACTGAACCATTAACTTTTTAGCTCATAGTCAAAGACTTCACCCTTCATACTGCCCAGCGATCTTGCTAGGACCAGTTACAGTTTGGGCAAAAGAGTGGTTTTCAGACAGGCTGGCATCACAGGTGTCCCCTCCAGGGTCTTCGCCCCTTTGTAAAGAGGGCTTTATGAAGACTACCCTTGTTCGATTGCCTTCCCTTTTCATTGCAGGAGCTGCAGAAAGCTCTGGACCACCGCAAGGCCATCATCCTCTCCATCAACCTGTGCAGCCCCGAGTTCACGCAGGCAGACAGCGAGGAGAGCCGCCATCTGCAGGACCGCCTGTCCCGGATGAACGGGCGCTGGGAGCATGTGTGCTCTTTGCTGGAGGAGTGGCGGGGCCTGCTCCAGGATGCGCTGATGCAGTGCCAGGTCTCTGGGTCACACCACTTGCTTGAACCCTGTCACTTGCTTGAACCCGCTTAGCTCACAGGTCCCTATCAAGTCAGTTCCAGGGCGGGGCAACCGCAGGTGTGTCAGAGTTGGCCCCCTGAGGCTTTCTATGGCTGAGTATTCAGAAGCAGACTGCCACACCTTTCTTACAGGCACCTCTGGGTCCATTCAAACTGCTGAGCCGCTGAGTGCATGGACCAGTTGCACTGCTCAGTTGCACTGCAAGCAGATTCTGTGTTGAAACCTTTCTGTCTCTGTAGTGCCTACGTGGTCAGGGGTGCAGAAGCTCCAGCCTCTGTCTTCTTTTCAGCTCCAAAGACCCTGTCCCCACAAGTTTATCCAAAAACCCTCCTCCCCTTCTCCCACTCATGCATTTATTTCATGGAGCACATCTGTCCTGGACATGGCACAGAGTTTGATGAGCATCAAAGTGAGCATTGTAAGCAAGTATCCATCCATTCTTACCATCATCATTTGCTAATGGCCCAATCAATTTTGCACTAAGCAGTTGGGACCGACCAGGGTTCCTCCTTCAGCCGAGAAGGCAGCCAAGAAAAATCCAAGTAAATAATACACCGAGACACATCCAGCTTTTGACACCAAGAGTCACTGAGAAAAGTCACTTTGGAAGAATGGCCAGAGGAGTCCTAAAGTTCTCCAAGCTGCCACGGAAAGGCGCACGCCTGGTGTGTCCTGAAAATAGGAATGGGATGCCGGTCTTTCAGAAAGACAAGGAAGCCAGTGTGAATCACAGCGTAGTACGTCAGACCCTTGGGAAGAGAGCTGAAGGGTTGGAAAAGGACCAGCAATTGGTCATGTACGGCCGGTGCCTCAGGGCCAGGAGTCTGGACTGTAGTTTAACTGTCTTGGGAATCCCTTGAAGAATGTGAACCAGCCCCCCAGGTCTGTGTGTATCCCCAGAGTGAGACCAAAAAGCAAAGCCCATTTCCTACCAATTGATCCCGATTCCTGATGACCCCATGTATGTCCGAATAGGATGGGCTCCATCAGTTTCACAACGGCTGATTTTCCAGAGCAGATGGTTGGGCCTTCTCTTCGTTGCAGAAAAGATGTCATCAGGGACCCAGTGTTTTGCTGAGCAGGCAAGGGTGCTAACCATTTGTACTACTCAGGCACATCAAGGGTCCTATAGCTCCTTCCATGCAGGTACTCTGGCCCAGGGGTCCTCCAACTTTTTTAAGAGGGGGCCAGTTGACTCTCCCTCAGACCTTTGGAGGGCCAGACTGTATTAAAAAAAAAAAAAAAACTATGAACAAATTAACTGCAGGCCTGGCATGAGTCAGCTGCTAAGCAGGACAAACAGCGAAAGCAAAAACACCTGGCAGGCTGGATAAATGTCTGCAGAGGGCCACATGTGGCCCGCAGGCCATAGTTAGAGGACCCCTGCTCTGGACACTGGTCTACTGCTCAATTGCTTCTAGTACAGCGCCTATGCTCTTGAGTCCCTGTACGTGGGCTGAATGGCTAGGTAGATAACGAATGCAGGATACATTAGATGGGACCAACATCTTAAAAGATGAGAACATTTGGGTTCACAGAGAAAAGAGTGGAGTGGAGCTGTCTACTCTTTCTCGTGTCTACCATTTCCCCGAGTAACACATTTCCTCTTTTGGGTAGGCGCATGAATTCAGGTAACCGTAGCAGCCCCAGTTCCTTCCTCTTGAACAGAGTGTATCTTCCCAGTAGTCATTTTTGTGGTGGTGGTGTTGCCAACAAGTCTCTTCTAAAGTCACAGTGACCATGTATACAAAAGAAGGGCCCACTGCCCAGTCCCACACCCTCCTCACATTGCAACAGCCACTGCACTTGTCCGTCTCTGAAAAGGTCATCCTCTGTGCTGCCTATCTTCTACTGTACTGAGCACGGTGCCCTTCCCCAGCAATGCAACCCACCTGAGAACATGCCCGAAGGATCTGAGATGAAATCCTGCCACCTTTGTTTCTAAAGACCATTCAGACTAGGCTTCTAAAACAGATTTCTTTGCTCTTCTGGAATCTGTGGTATATTCACTATTATTCACCAACACCCCAATTGGGGTACATCCACTTTTCAGTCTTCCTTAGACACAGTCCTGTTTTCACCAGTCACTATTGTAGAGGAGGGGGATTAAATCTACCTTTTAGGGAAAGGAAGGCTTGTGACCTCAGGCTGCTTCACACTCCCCTATGTTTTGGGCAGGATTTCCACGAACTGAGCCACGGCTTGCTTTTGATGCTGGAGAATATTGACAGGAGAAAAAACGAACTCATCCCTATTGATGCTCACCTTGACCCAGAGATTCTTCAGGACCAACACAATCAGCTGAAGGTAAGATGTATGGGCTCTGGTAACGGCAAGCTGGCTTTCCCACAGTGCCTTTTCACATAAAGAAAATGTGTGTAGGTGGTAAAGTTTTTGTTGTGATTTTGGGGTTGTGGCCCGTGACTTGTGCTGTCTATACTTATACTCAGAAGCCACCATCTGCTAGCTTTAAATTCCTGTTCTTAAGTTATTGCACCAGATGGAAAGACTTAGATATTTTTCAATCTTGATGTATTAATATTTATGAAGGCAGCTCTTTGGTGAATTCCATGTGTTGTGTGTGTGTGTGTTTTCTAAGTTCAATTTTTCATGGTAAATCGATGTCCCCAAAGTATATGTTAAGAATAATAATGAAAGGACACTGGTTTTGTTTTTTAATCTGCTGTTGGGTCAGCTCTGACTCAGCGACTCCCCAGTGTGTTCATTGTGGAGCTGGGCCCCACAAGGCTTCACGGCTATGACCATTGGGGATCAGATTGCCAATCCTTTCTCCCAAGACCTCTGGAGGGTTTGAACTCCCAACCCTTTGTCTAGGGCTCAAGTGCATGACCAATGATGATCCTCATGAACTCTCAGAAAGACAGGGAAACCACCAGAGGAAGAAGAGACAGTTTAGACTTTGTAAGAAGAATTAAAAAATCAACTAATTAAGCATTAACCTTAGCGCCAAATTTTCTTAAAGCTTCGTCATGCCTTTCACCTAAAGCTAAGGTGAAAGGGTAAAATGGGTATCAGAATATCTGCATTTCTTGAAGAAAAGAAAGCACACCAGGTTTCAAGGAGTAATACGGGCTTTCTGGGTTTTTAAAACCCTGTTTTCAACTTAACTAGCCTAAATTACAGACTCAGTCTATAGTCTGATTCAATACCCATGGATTTTTATTGGACCTCTGACTTCTGTCAATATCGAATTATGAATTGCATATATATATATGTATATATATATCCTTGTATAGATATCAGAGTATACCTTGGACTACTTGCATTTTGCCAGACTCCAGGTAGTGTAGTGGGTAACATGTTGCAAGGTCAGCAGTTTAAAACCATCAGCCACTCCTCAGGAAAAAAAAGAGGCTGTCTACTCCTGTACAGATTTACCGTCTCAGAAAGCCAAAGGGAGTAGTTCTTCTCTATCTCATAGAGTCATTGTGAATTGGAATCTTGACTCAACAGTCCATGTTCTTTCTTTGGTTGTTTTCTGTTCAAAAGAAGCCCTCGTGCTTCAGATTTTAAGTTATTTTCCTGACACTGACCCATGTGAACCTTTGACTTGTCTTTGCCCTGTGTCAGGCAGAGAGGAGTGATTCTCACCAGATGAGAGAACCGAGACCAGAGAGGAAGTACATGCCCCTGCTGGACATTGTCCTGTCACCCTGCCCTTCCCTAATTTCTGCCCTCGCTGAAAAATGACTTCAAAATAAATCTTGTCCTCTGCATAGCAAATCCGGCATGAGCTGTTGGAGTCTCAAGCCAAAGTGGCCTCACTCCAAGACATGTCTCGTCAACTGCTGGTGAACGCAGAGGGGGCAGCCTGTCTGGAGGCCAAAGAGAAAGTCCATGTCATTGGGAACCGACGGAAGCTTCTCTTGAAGGAGGTCAGCCATCATCTCAAGGACCTGGAGAAGTTGCTGGACATGTCAAGCAGCCAGCAGGTACGTGCTAAGCAGAGGCCCTTGTCGAGCGGTCTCTTCCACTTAGCAGCCAAGTGTGCCACGAGGACACCACCTAATGAAAGACAGTGGGCTCCTCACCCATCTCCACAGCTCCGCCCAATAGTAATGCTCTAAAAGCAAAGCTTTAGCGCTGTCTTCCAGGTCATTTACAAAAGAAGTTTCCAGCCCCATCTTTCATATGGTTGCTTGGCTCTGTTTTTCCCCAGAGAGGGGTTGACTTTGGGAAGTTGGTTAAAGGAGGGCACAGGGACAAGGAAGAGACCATCTTGAGGATCCTCACTGGCTGTCTGTGTCCCTGTAGGATTTGTCGTCCTGGTCTTCGGCTGATGAGCTGGACACTTCGGGATCTGTGAGTCCTGCCTCAGGAAGGAGTACTCCCAACCGACAGAAAACGGTAACTCTCCAAGGGGTCACCTGGGGGGAACAAAGGGGAGTGGCACATTGGTGTCCACCACAGAGTCCCACCAAGTGAGAGTGTCTCTCCCTCCCCCCCCACACACACCTCAATCAGGAGGGTGTTGGAAAGATGAACACCACTCCCTGCATGCACTCAGGAACAGACAAGACTGGTTCTGTTTTTGTTTTGTTTTTTCAAAACAAACAAACAAAGCAAAGTTAAAGCATAGAAATAAAACAGCCAGGGCACAAAGTGTGATTGGCAGTGCAGGGAGACCAATGATGTGGATGATTCTAGAATGGCGTTCATGTGTCCCTCTGGTAACTACTTCTGTCAGACCATCACCACCATACCACCATGTTCTACTAGGGTGTAGCCTACAGGGCCCCACCATGCAGTGCCCCACACTGAGGGAACCTGAGCAGACTGTCTTCTGAGACCACCACGGCTAAGAGGAGTAGAGGTTCTATTGACTCACCAGGGAAGGCTCTGCTGAGTGGAGTCCTCAAAGTTCCCAGTCCACTCAAGGCCTGTGTGAGGCCTCAGCCCTCCCTGAGCCACAGCGGAGACGAAAAGACAGACGTGCCCCTACTGTCCTGAATACCTTGGTTTCTCTATGTGATTAGAAGCTTATGTTTTGTTTTTTGATTTATTGATTTTGTCCTGCTTAAAGAGTGTATTCATTTTGTTGATCATCCCATTCTCCTTAGTTTTCAGAAGTACGGATTTTATTTGTTTTAAAGTTCTATGCTGATAAATGTTATTATCGTTTTTAGGATTCCCCCCACCCCCACCACCACCACCACCTTTTTTTGTAACGACATTCACTGTAGATCCTAGTTTTAGAATGTGAAGGAATACTGGCTTTTTTTTGACTGACTTTAACCTGTCACTAACTGCCGTGTGGTCCTTACTGGCTCTTTCTCGCTCTCCAGAGAGCAGCCACATGGGATTGTCATTATTTTTCACCTTCCCAGAGTCTTTGAAATGTTTCAGGGTTCTAGAAAACAGGGAGAACAAAATATGTTCATAAAGTATCTTTGGAATGTATCGTAGGCTAGAGTGATTTGTACAGTGATTTTAAGTGAATATGTAGAACTCCTGGAGCTGATTTAAATCAGTTTTGTTTCTACCATGAAAAGAAAAATGTATATAAGAGACTCTGTATGATGTGGACTTTAGTGCCTCAATTTATGTTTCTCGATGACTAAGCCTATCAGTGGAAAACCTTCTTGGTCCTTCAGCCAAAGAAAAGCCAGTTTCCTTAAGTCACGAAACCTGATTGATCATTTCATTTGATTTATGTCTCCTTTGCTGCACTTTTAGTTTAATTTTCATCAGTAGCTTGTCTTTATTTGCCTGGACTGAACATTCTTCTTTCTTTACCCCCCTGTTCATTGCAAACAGCCACGAGGCAAATGTAGTCACTCCCAGCCTGGACCCTCTGTCAACAATCCACAGAGCAGGTACCTGATTCTCCTGGTTTGCACACTGTTCCAGAAGCCGAAGAGGATGATGAAAAGTGCCCATCCTTTAGGAAGGCCTGTCTCTGGCCTGCCTCTGGGTAGTTGGGGGAAAGACCCATTCCACACCACCCCCTTTGGTAATCAATTGGGGAAAAAAAAAACATCTCCAATTCTCCCCGCATGCATTATTGGGACCCCTAGCAAAACTTGTGTTGAACTGTACCAGGTTCAACTGGACTTTCTCATCAGATGGCATTCTGGGTGTCCATAAGGCTTCTCCGCAGGAGCACCCACCCATCCTGGGCTTCCTGGGGCAGAATTTTATCATCCTCTTTACTTCTGGATTTTACAATAAGACAGGTAAAATGGAGGGAATGACTTTATCGCTCACCGAACCCACATATCTGAATAAAAGCTACTAACACCCCCAGCTTTTTTTCTTTTCTTGTTTTCTTTTCCTGTTTTATCCAGATTGTGGGTTTTGGATTCTCAAAAATGGCAAGTCCTAATTTGGGGATCTGCCTTGACAACAAAGAAGCACTTCTCTCTTCAGCTTCCCCTAGACCTTCTCTCTGCCACGCACACACTCACCTTCCTGAGCTCTTGCGCTCTGACAGCAAGTCCAGGGCCCCGGCCCGGTCCCCCGCCCACCAGCCCCACAGCCGCCCACCACTCAGCCACTGTGTGTTCCACCCCTGCCTCCACCACGCTCATCTCCACTGCTCACAGCGCTTTGCATCATCGTGGGTGTGACGTTTTCGCTCCTGTTCTCTTCCACTAATCAGCTCCTGTGTCCCCAGACTTCTTTGTGGAAGTGAAAATCCTCTGTCCTCAGAGCTGATTTTCAGAACAAAACTCCCAAGCCACTTACTGTCAAAGTAGCTTGCCCCTTGAGAAAGGGTCTCATAGCTGAGATAGCAGGCAGCGAGATTCCTGGAAGGAAGGTGGCGAGGTGGAGACTGTAGACATACCCAACCCATCCTCGGCAGGTCCCAGCCATGGCTGACTGGTAAAGAGGACTGGCTCTTGGACGTGGTCTTTCTCCCCCAGCTGAGGGTCTTCCATCCCTCAGCCACGCAGAGGCGTATTTCCATGTGCTTGCTGGTTGAAGTTTCCTTTGACGGAACTGTTTCGTTTGTTTGTTTCCTTTCCATTCGGTTTGATTTGAAGACCGGTTGTTTTTGTTTTTGTTTCTCCATGGCAAGACCTCCCAGATAAAATACAAAGCAAGGAGACAGCACAGGGACTCTTAGAGCTGGTGATGCGTCTTTGCAGGGGCTTCGATATTTTCTGAACCCCTTCTTCAAACGAAAGAGATAGGCGTGTGCTGTGAACAGATCCCTCTTAGATTTCCCATCTTCTCCCCACTGATTGCTGGTGTGAGCTCAAAACCAAGACCAGGGCACCCCTTGCCTTCCTTGTAGGATGCCAGAAACCCATGCTCTGGCTGATGGGGAGGAGGCAGAGAGAGCCCTTCTGATGTCACACCACACCAAGAGAGCAACCACTCTGGTTCCTAGAGTCAGGAGTTGATTTCTGCTAGAGAAGTATATGCAGAAACGTCACCTCCCATTGTTCCCTCAATTCATTCAGCTGTACAGAATCCGAGGTCCCAGAAGCCCCGAGAACTTAGACATTAGGCAGGCAACCGGTGTTCCCACTTGTCTGCTAGCAGGGCTTAGCAACTGCCCCCCACCCCCACCCACGCCTGCATTCTCACTGGCTTCCACAAGGCGCCTTCCAACTCTGCTATGCTCGGCCCTGTTTATTAACACCTCTCTGACTGCGCAGCACGTGGCCCAGGTTGCCACTTGGGAGGGCTGGCAGTCAAATGTGCTTCCCCTGTATGGCACGAGCCTTCCGACATCTTGGCTCACTGGCTGTGGTTGGACCTCCTCGGGCATCTAAACTCCTTGGCACCCCAAGGTGTGGGGTGAGCCCAGGCAGGACACTGAAGTGCAAAGTCGGCGTGGAGAAAAATCAACATCGCCCGCCCTGCGGGCCACCATGGTCTTCCTGGATTCGTGAGTACCTTGGGCTTGATTTTGCACTGGCTCAGCAGCTGGGGAAGGTCATCGTAGATGCACAGGCAGCCTCCAAGGTCATTCGTGGCAGGCTGCGCGTGGAAACACTGAGGCAGGCACCCTTCCAGAGAAGGGAGAGAAATGGGATGCAAGTCGGCATGCGACTGAAGGCAGGGGTTTCTGACATTAGGCTTATAGCCTAATGTCCATCATACTGGCTGCTTGATGTACACGTTTCCATTTGGTGATGAGGTAACTGTTGTATGTTCTCGCACGTAATACCCTAGACACGCCCCTGGCTAGATGCCAGAACTGGCTGAACTGAACACCTGAAACAATCCCCAACAAAACATAAACTCGCTGCTGGTGAGTCAATGCCAACTTGGAGGGACCCTGTATAGGACTGCCACGGCGGTAAATCTTCCCCCAGAGCAAGTCACCAACCTTGGGGTGAGCAAGTTACCAACCTTGGGGTCAGCAACCCAGCGCTGAACTGACAGCATCGTCAGGGCTGTTCTGATCTCCAGAAGGATGCCTTGGACCTGTAACGTGAAGACAACGTGGCTCCTGCCATGAAAGACTGGCAGGTCAGAACTAGAGAGTCCAGGGAGTCAATAGCGAGTTCCCCAGCAGCTGAGAAGCCCTGTGCATGCTTGCCCTGGTTTTCATCATGGTATCAGAGGCTAGACCTATTGCAGCACTCGTGGGGGTGGGGCTGACGCTTGGACCGCAATGCCAAAGGTCAGAAGTTCGAAACCACCAGCTGCGGACCAATTCCATAAGAAATGGAACCGCTTCCCTGTCAAATGCGATTCCATTTCTTAGGGAGTCGATGTTCCAGGCTTTCGTCTCAGACTGCAGCCAAAATCCAAGCTGAATCCTGGCCCCTGAGTCCACTCTAACTTGCAGTTCCCATGGAAGACAGAGTAGAGCAGACACTCTGGGTTTCTCAACGTATGCATCTTCCCAGCAACAGACTGCCTCGTTCTCCTCCCTCTGGCAGCTGCTGGGTTTCAAACACTGGCCTTGTGGCAGGTGCTTAGCTCACGGTGCCCCCAGGGCTCCTGGCCCAAGGGGAGGGATCTGTTCATTCTAAGTATTCCCAGGGCTCTGCCTAAAGAGTCTGCCTGCTGCACTTCTCCTGCAGGCAGGTGTCCATTCTCAGTGGATACGCCCTGGCCTTGGGAAATCGCTCCACCTTGGAACGCACTACTAGTGTATCAGAGACATTTCCTGGTGAGAAAAGACTGAGTCCAGTCAGCAACATGCAACCCGCATCAGGATGCTGTGGTCCTGATCACAATAAGTTGTTGGTTTTCATGGCTTGGTTTGTTTCTAAGCACCATGCTTAACATTGCATATATATTTTTTCTCCTGTAATCTTTTTAATGACTTTATGCCATTATGGGCATGGCCGGAAAACCTGTTTCCTAAGTGAGGACACTGAGAATTGGCGAAAATGAACTTCTCCCCAATTTCAGAGTTGAACCTTGGTTCCACCTAACTAGACCCTAACTTAGACAATGGGCTATTGTATTGCCTTAATAAACCCCTGTTATTATACTGACAGGGATAGCTAACAAGACTTTCATGAACTCAATGGTTCTTTTTGTTTTGTTTTTTGGGGGGTATCACTGCCCTCTGGTGGATGTAGGAGGCCCAGCCTTGCTCCTGGAGGGCTGCAGCTAGATTTGAACTAACAACCCAGTGGACCACAGTCCCGAACACAACCACTATGCCACCAAGGCTCAGCCCTAACTGAATGGTTCTTATCACCTGGTTTTAAATAACCTGTCCTCAGAATTTGTTGGTTTTTCTTCTCTGACTGTTTGTACATCTCAGTGAGTCATGCTCCATCTGAGTCCTCGTCAAACTCCTCACTTCCCTTTGTCTTACTGACTTTTTGTGATGGACTGTGTCCATCCATCCATGCTGTCCTCCAGTGCACTTTCACTTCGATGTATTCAGGGGCAAGATGGAACCACATTGGGGCAATCATTATACAGACATTTCAGGAATGCTGTAGGGGAGGGAGGTTAGGAAAAATAGTGTTAGAGAAAATGGAAAACAAATTATATTCTCTGGAGAGGTGAGGAGTAAACACTGCCCCCTTACCCTGAACAAATCTATCCAAAATAGTGCTATGGATTTTAATAATTGAATAAGTTGTTGTTGTTCAATGCCATCAAATTGGTTCCGATCCGGTGCACAACAGGAGGAAAGACTGCCCAGTCCTGTGCCAGCTTTACAATGGTTTCTATGCCTGAGCCCGATGTTGCAGGTGCTGTGTACACGTTTAATTGTCCCAACATAGACACAGTCAGAGTTGATACATTCTTATGTAAAAAAGCTAAAAGAGAGAGTGGGGTCAGCATCATATACAATTTACCCAGATTCTTGAAACAGGGGATTGGAAGATCAATAGCCAGATGTTAAGAGTACCCATTGACCGGGCTCCCATTAACCTGTGGGTACAAAAGCTCAAGGGGGGTGCCAACATAAGGGTGCAAGTTGAAGTCTTGGTAGTTGCCCCAGGAAGTGGGTGCCCGTTCTCAGCCGGTGAACTGGACATTTCTAAGAGCAGTCAACTGTACGGAGGGTCACCAAGCACTGGGTGTTCCCTAAGTCCCATTACTTCTCACGGGGTTGACATTCCTTGGCAGTAGAAAGCACACCCTCATGAAGCTGTGGTCAAGAATGCTCTGATGCTGTTAAATGTGCCATGTCCTTCGACAGCATGTGGGCCCATCGCCCAAAATGGTGCCCTTCCTAGTGTTTCTCGCCAGTGGGATAGTCAATGGGAAGCCCTGGTTTTGCTCTTGATCTTTTATCTAATTGCTCTCAGAGGCTAATCATTGACCAGCAGAGCCAATTCACTTCTGTCAGTCAAATTGCATTCAGTGGTTCCCGAAGAAAATGGGCCAGTCAGGAACGTTGCCCCTTTTATTTCAAAACGTAGTCACAAGGACAATTGGGACTCACTTTGGCCCTTCTGTTAGGATTGAGGAGCTACTAGCAATGGGTGTTGTTTGCCCAAGGGTGTTTTCAGTGCAAAGGAAGGATCTATTGCAAAGCATACAGCCTCCAGTTCATCAGTAGCCATGCCCATTCATTTCAAGACACGTCGTATGGTTGGATTGTACACTGTGAGGGCTCCAAGGGGTCTAGGATACTAACTCACCCACCATCTTTTCAAATGAGAAAAAAGGACAGAGAGTCTAATTTACTTGCCCAGGATTATACAGCTGCCTCCAGACGAAATGTCCTTATGCCTCTATCTTGATTTGATGTGATATTTTGAGACTTTGTTATTAGTGGCCTGGGTTTTAGATACCAGGAAACCACCGGAGGCCTCCTAGTGTTCTTTTATTTGCTTCTGTATGTGAGATACTTTTGACGTAATATGAACTTCATTCACGTGACCCACTCCCAAAGGATTACATAGGAGAGAATGCAGCAGGCAGAAAGAAGCCTTTGAACCCTAAGTTCCTGCTAGTTCTCCTCATTTAGTTGTGAGGTTTGGGGCAGGTCACTTGCCTTATCTATAGGGCAGATTCTGGGAGTTAAAGCCCTCAGAGTTGAAATCTTAATTTTGCTACACAGAAAGTAGATCAAGTGACTGCAGTTCTCTGAGCCTCCTTTTCACTCATTTATGAAATGAAGGATCTAAGTACACATCTCAGAGGATCCCAGTTAGAGAAACCAAGATGTTTATTTAGTGTGTTGCCTACCAAATGGGAAAGTAAATGCAAAGTATCCATCCCCAGAGGGGCCCTATTGGCACTGTAAGCAGTGGATTGATTAACTACCAAGTCAGTAGTTCAAGTCCAATTGAAGCTTCCATGATAGAAAAATGAGGCGGCCAGCTCCCAAAATGAATTGTAGCCTCAGGAATGCTACACAGGGTCACTATGAATCAAAATCAACTTGGTGGCAGTGGACTTGGTTGAACCTTAGCCATAATTCAATTGCCATGGGTCAAATCTGGCTCATGGTAACTTCTTGAGTCTCAGAATAGAATTGAACCCCATAGGGCTGTCAGTGTCTATTTTTTCAGATCTAGATTGTACAAAGTTTTTTCCCCCCAGGTGTCTCTGGGGAAGCATCAACCTTCAACCTTTTGGTTCATAGTCTAGCATATTGACTCTGTCTATGAAATTAAGTGAATAATGATATGCCATCTATTAAAGTTTCTCTTCCCCCCCCCCCAGGAGCTCTGGTGGGGTATTGGGCTACATGCTGGGCCGCTAACCATAAAGCCCACAGTTTGAACCCACCAATTGCTCTTTTGGAGAAGTGCAAGACTGTCTACACCTGTAAAAATGTAACCACCTCAGAAACCCACAGGGCTTCCTGTCCCAGAGGATTTCTCTGAATCACAATCCTCTCAGTGTCAGTGAATGCATCATCTTAGACGTGCTACTCTATTTTCAGAAAGCTTTTGAGTTTTCCCCTCAGCTGATTAGGAGCAATGCCTCCATCTCAGCATTAAGACAGATGATTCATGTAACCACCTGATGGTGAGTGAACTCCAGTGGTCTCACCATTGGGAGAATATACAGACCAATGGTAGAAGATAGTGTGTAATCCAGTGTGGATCTTGTGAGGTGGAAGACCATCTAGTCTAGCTTGAGAAGAGACAATAGCACTCCAAGGTGCAATGAGTTGTTTGGAGTCTCCTGGCCATAGGGAGTGGACTTCCAAAAAGACCAAGGTTCCAATTAGGTTGATGATTAATGTCATCAAGAGACACAGCAGAAACACACTATGCTCCATGCCTGCTGGGCTCCCAGAGGGCCGAGATGGATCCTATCTTCCTTTGCTGGCTTATTGAAAGCCCTCTGCGTAGTCTCTTTGAACTTTCCCATGGGAGATGATATCACTTTTTTTTATTTTAACATTTATTTTCTCTGGTGCCATGGTTACCTCACACTGCTGCCAGAAATTAACAGCCACTAGGAGAGGCTAGACATAGTAAAACCCACTGAGCCTCCAATAATATCATTCTCACACCTTCATATTTCTCCCAATGGCATCCCATCCAATCCCTTTACCCTTAGTGATACTACAACCACTGAATCGGGAATCTGCTGGATGCGGAGGGAATCTGTCATCTCCCCTCCTCTTTTCTGTGTGTTCTTGTTTGTGTGTCATTGTATTTGTGTGGACATACGAAATGCCACTGGTAATGACAATTTCTCCTCCTTCCCACTGGTTACTCATGAACATTCCTGGGGAGAAGTGAAGATGCACACAACCAAAATGAGGACAGGCAATCCAGAACCTAGATCTGGGTCCAGTATCTTATAGGTACTTCCTGATGAGGTTTAAAATTCATGCGCCCTCACTGATACACTGCTTCAAAGGAAACTGGAACTTTGATTTATAAGGGGCAGAGGCATGTCCTTGAAATGAGCACCTAGGACAAGCACTGGACTTGCACACCTGCTGATATCTAGGCACCATAGCGGGTTGCATGTTGAACTGCCGGCCACAAAATCAGCAGTTTGAAATGACCGCCACTCCACAGGAGAAAGAGAAGCTTGTCTACTCCCCCAGTGATTCACTCAGAAGCCCTCCCGGCACAGTGGTACCCTGTCCGACAGGGTCATCGTGAATCAGAATTGATTCAAGAGCAGAGGAGTTACTTTGGGTTGGTCCAAACATCTAACTTCCAAGTTTCAAGATAACTGTAGCATAATTTTTATGGCAGCAAGAGAAGGCTGTCTGTTCCTGTAAAGAAAGACATTCTTGAAAAACCTTGAATAAGGTTGCAGTGGATCAGGGATCAGAGCCCTGGTGTTTCAGTGCTTATGTGTTGGTTTACTAACCATAAGGTCTACAGTTTGGAATCACCATCCACTCCGTGGAAGAAAGAGACACTTTCTACTCCTGTAAAGAATTACAGTCTTGGAAACTCATCAGGGCAGTTCTCCCCTGTCCTAGGAGGTCACTGAATTGGCATCTACTGGATGGCAAAGTTAGTTACCATATATACTTGCATATACACTGAGTTTTTCCACACATTTTTAATGCAGTTTTGTGGTAAAATCAGGAGCCACAATATTTGTGGTAAAATATTCGAGTCAGCTTATAGTCAAGTATATATGGTAGTTTGTTGGCTGGTTAATGGGTCCGGGATCAACTTGATGGCAGTGGGTACCATAACATCCCCTCAAAAACAAGTCAAGCTCATCACTATTTTATTTAACACATGGTAGCCTGACACATAGATTACAACTGCGCCTTCTTTGTGTTCAGGGACGCAATTGCTCTCTGACAAGTTCAGGGTTGTTGTTTGGAGTCTGTTTCCTTCCTGCTCTTGGCAGATCCCGTTCACACTGTCTGCTGTGACTCACAAATCCACCACCAAACCCACTGCCCTTGAGGGAGTCACAGCGACCCTATAAAACCAGGTACCACAGCTCCTGTGGGTTTCTGACACTGTCACTTTCTACGTGAGGAGAAAGCCTCCTCTTTCTACCGAGAAGTGGTTGGTGGATTTGAACTGCCGACCTCGTGGTTAGCAGCCCAGTGGGTAACTTACAACACACCAGGGCCCCTGCCGTGGAGACCATCAGATGTGGAAGTAGCAGTTTTACTTGGCTGAAGAATCCTGATCAGCTGGTCACGGAGACACAGTGGTTAATAGACACTGCTCTGTGACGCCCCATTCGCCTGCCATACCTTAGATTCACCTCTGAGAAGGCGTCTTGGAGGTGATGGTCCATCTGTCTTGTTCAGAAAGGTTCTCTGAGTTTCTTAAAGTCACAGAGCTGGTCATAGGGTGAGCCTAGCAACTCTCACTCAGGCCCAGAGCTCTTAGACTCATATCCTGGCCCTCTCTTCTTCAGAGAGCTTTGGGACTGAGCCAGATGCTGCTCAGTGCAACATGAAGCCCAGGGGCCACACCACCAGACAAGGGCTGCCTTGTTGGGACAGACCCCAGCGAGCCCTGTAGAGCATTTATATGAATTTGACTCCAACTCTTTTGGTCTAACAGGGCTCTGGATATTCTTCAGCCTCAAATAAAATACCCTCATTATCCCAGATCCCTTCCTTGCTGCTGGCCCCTTTGGAAAAGAGGCATCTGTAATGTTGGCATTAAGGAGAATATTTTATTAAACGAAGGGGGAAATGAGTGGAGTTCGCTCCTCCATGAGTACTGTTATCTGGCTGACTAAATATTTTATTGTCGTTGTGGTTTCCAACAATTCCTGGGTTGGTGGCGGGGAAATGGTCCCAGGCTCCAGCAGACTGGCAGGAAATGGCCAAATGGGGTTGGGTTTGACGAGACCCTTAGACTTCTCGGGAGGTGTGCACACCCACAGCAGCATCCATCCGATGTGGAGTGACGGGTGTCAATTCTTCTCGCAGGTCCATAAAAGGTGGCTCCGGTTCCTCCCTTTCTGAGCCTCGGCGAGAGCGGTCCAGCCGAGCCTTCCTCCTGCGGGTCCTCCGCGCGGCGCTTCCCCTCCAGCTCCTCCTGCTGCTGCTCATCGGGCTCGCCTGCCTCGTCCCCATGTCGGAGGAGGACTACAGCTGTGCCCTGTCCAACAACTTCGCCCGGTCATTCCACCCCATGCTCAGATACACAAACGGGCCTCCTCCGTTATGAGCGAAACGCATACCACCGACGCAGGGGCTGGTTCCTCGGCCGGAGGCGGGTTTCTCTGAAAACAAGTAACCCCAGGCTATCTAGGAGAGGACTTCCTGGTGACCAGTGCCCTCCGCGTGGCAGCTTTTCACCCTTTTCCCATGCCCCACGAGTGCCATCATGGCTTCGGAGAAGAGAGACGACAGGAGGAGAGCCGGCAGAGAGGGTTTGGAAACAATTGAGCACTTAATCACCAAGCCTTTGCACTGAAGAGGTTACGATGGACTCGCGCAGTGATCTGCTGGCGCTGGGGTTTTGACCCGTTCGCTGCCGAGTCAAGGACTTCGTAGACCGTAGGTAGATCGTCCAGGCAACTCTCTCCGGGTGCTGCTCCACTCAACCCATACAAGTCCTCTGGGGGCGCCGTGTCAGTATCCTACAACCTTCCAGCCAACCAGTGCGCAAGAGATTGGAGAACCGTGTATCATACCATTTTTAAGAGCTTATATGGCAGCTTCCTCTTTACCTTGTTTTCCTTTGGGGCATGATGTTCTAACCTTTGCTTTGGAAGCACAAGCTGTAAATCTAAAAGGCACTTTTTTTATAGGTATAAAGAAAAACTGGATGTAATAAATAAGATCCTGCAAGGCTATGTCGAGAAAAAAAGGTAATGTTATAGTAAAAGGAAAAGATATTTATGTATGTACAGTTTGCTAAAGCCAAGTTCTGTTTGTATTGATTTATTTGCATTTATTATAGAGAATATTAAATATTTTGTCTCTGCTTTTTCTTTCTTTTTTCCTTCCCAAAAAGAAGGATTCTAAATTTCACTGCTAACTAGCTTCTTTTTATGAGTACAGCAAAATGATCTTCACTTTTGTGGAATGATCAAAGTTGGACCATGCCTATCTATTAAGGGGGAAAGGTAAGGAGCCCTATTGTCACTGTCAGGTGAGCAGAGGCCTGCTAACCGCATAGGCAGTCAAAGCCACCAGCCGCTCCATGGGCGAAAACTGAGGCTCAGTTCACATAAAGATTTACTGCCTCAGTAACTATGAGCTGGAATCAACTCAATGGCAGTGTTGTTGTTGTTGTTATGCGCCATCAAATTGGTTCTGACCCATGGACGCCTTATGCACAACCGAACAAAATACTTCATGGACCTCCACCAGACTCATAATTGTTCTAATGCGGGAGCCCATTGTTGCAGCTACTGTGTCAATCCATCTCTTTGACGACTTTCCTTTCCTTTGCTGCCCCTCTACGTCACCAAAGATAAAGTCCTTCTCCAGGGACTGGCTTCTCCTGATTGCTTGTCCAAAGTACTTAAGACGAAGGAAGTCATTTCCCCCTTGCCTCCTAAGGAGTGCTCTGAAAGTACTTCTTCCAAGACAGGTTTGTTTGTTCTCTTCGCAGTCCATAGGACTTTCTGTAGTCTTCTTCAGCTGAAATGCATCGATTCTTCTTCAGTCTTCTTTATTCAATGTCCAATTTTCCACATGCATCTGGTGCAGTTGAAAACACCCTGGCTTGAGTCAGACACACACCTGAGTACTCAAAGTAACATCCTTGCTTTTTAATATACTACAGAGGCTTTTACATAACAATGGATCAGTGAGAAAGAGGAGTAGAGGAAGTGTATATTTAGTAGATATGGAACCCAATGGAAAGGGGTTCTCTACCTTTCAGTCGGTCAGGGGGAAAAGATACCAGGAAAGAACTTAAACTAGTGATTCCTTTCTCCATTACCAATCGACCTCATGAACTCTTGCATCCAAGCATTTTCCACAATCATCTTCCTGTTCTATTCCATTTGAATGTACAGTTGTATGAGCCTGGTAAACCAAAACCACTGCCATCCATAAAATACCAATTATATAACAGAGTAAGACCAACAACCAGCCTGTAAAACAGAGTAAGACTGCCCAGTTGGAACAGGCTGCTTTATCTTTCTCCCAAACTGTCTAATAGATGTACCTAAAGGGCCCTTTCCATTCCATCCAAAGGTCAACATGGATTTTCTTAAATTACTCCATTGTTTCGATGCAGCCTTTGCTCTGAAACCTTATATTGTTTTTCATCATCTACTAGTTAAAATGCAATGTCAGCTTATCATGCTTCCTAGAGCTAACTCACTGAATCTGCTTAAAGTAAAAGCAAGAGAACTTTGCTGACATGAAGAAGAAATCACCAGTCAGGGTAAAACAGAGCAACCAGGCAGCTAGTTAGGAAGTGTGCCACCTGTCATGTAGGGGTATCGACATGGAAATATCAAGAACTAAGACAAAGAAAAACTTTGACTGGCTAGCTCAGTTGAGTCCTTATTATTAATTTTGGGTAAAACATTGAGGACTTTCCCAGGCAATTTCATGCTAGTCTACTTTCAAATGCATTCTTCCTGAAGAGAAGCCGCCCCTCCCACTCCTACCCATCAACAGCCATGGATCACCTTCTCAGAAACAGGAGCAGATCTTATAGCAGAAGAAATTCTGATTTTTATGTCAACCATTGTTGTCAAGCCAAGTCTCCAGATTTCTCAAAGCCCTTAGACAGACACATGGAGTTCCTCTTCAGTGAGATTTCATTCTGCCCTCTGAACTTGATCTTGCCAATGAGTGGCCTTCTGGCAAGGAATTGTTTAGACTTGATAGCACTTGGATCCACTTAGGGTCTTTGGATCCACAATAGAGGAGGAAAGGCTTCAGACTTTCTCGTGAAAATTAGAAAGCCCTGCATAATAATTAGCTGGACTTCAGTTGCTGCTCTCTTTGGGGGAATGCTGCTGGTGTTGGCTGCTCTCCCAGTTGAAGGCCACTCCGTGCACAATAGGATCTGACTACTGTGATCCCATTTTCTTTTTTTGTTGTTGTTGTGAGGGGGGGCATCACTGCCCTCTGGTGGTCGTGGAAGCTACCCAGCCTTTCTCCTGGAGAGCTGCTGCTGGATTTGAACCGCCAAACCCATGGGATGCAATCCCGCACTCAACCACTACGCCACCGGGGCTCAGCCCCCGATCCCATTTCCATTGGCTTATTTTTTGGAAGTATATCAGCAAACATTTCTTCCTAGTCAGAAATAATCTGGAAACCCTTCTGGAACCTCTTGGGCATCGTAACAACACACAAGCCTCTTGGGACAGACAGACAGTAGCTGCACACGAGGTGCCTTGGTCAGGCCTCAAGCCCAGACCTCCCACATGGAAGGCAAGAACTCAACCACTGAACCATCAGTGTGTGTTCCCCACTACCAAATGATGCTTATTTTGTATTTGCCTCCTATCAATGTTTATCATTGACTATTCCAGTCTAAATCAAACTCACTGCCATCGAGTCAATTCTGACTCACTGTGACCTAATAGGACAGGACAGATCTATCCTTGGGGGTTTCTGAGACTGTAACTCTTTGCAGGAGTGAGTAGAAAACCTTGTCTTTCTCCGTGCAAGGAGTAGCTGTTGGTTTTGAACTGCTGATCTTGCTGTTAGAAGCCCACCACGTAACCACTACGCCACTCTAAATTCCTTAAAACTGTTTTCTATCATTTCCATGATGTCAGTACTACTCAATCGGCATTCCTGAGGCTTTCTAAACATTCTATCTTCTGAACTCACTTCAGACCTAATTCTAGTTCTGGGAGGGAAGTCTGGAAGTTGCTTTCTAAACATCATCTAAAGGTAGTGGTTTTCAACCTTCCTATGCTGTGACCCTTTAATACAGTTCCTCATGGCGATGACCTCCTACCATAAAATTATTTTCATTGCTACTTCATCACTGTCATTTTGCTACTGTTATGAATCGATCTATGAAGGGTCTTTCAATCCTCAAAGGGGTCATGATTCACAGGTTGAGAATTGTTAGTCTAAGGTAATATGACTACACTAACTATTGGAAAAAGAGCCCCGAGGGTGTTTTGTGATCAGCATTGACCTGTTCACCCAGTTTGGCAGTTCAAACCCAACAATCTCTCTGAGATGCAGATGAGGCTGGTTATGCTTGTTGAGAAAGCCTTGGGGAGACTCTAGGGAGAATCGATCTGAGTTAGATTCAACTCATTGGCAGTGGTGTGATTTGGGGGTTATTTTGATTGTGTAATTGTTGATGAGCTTTGCCCATGCTTTCCTACTACCATCTTTATACCAACTCTTCCCTCCTCCTTTTGAGGACTCAGATCCACTCACAAACCATGTCCTCCTCGTACCATCATGATGACCTAGACACTCTCCTGAACTTCTCTAATCTCCACACAGAATTCACCCTCTACTGCTCATTTCATTCTGTCTCTTTTCTCCTGTGAGTCTCTGTAGAGGAGGAGTTAAACCAAGTGTTGTTCTTTTATCCAGAAGACAACCTTCTGTCCAATGTGCCCCTCATCATCTTGCTTCTGAAAAGGCTGTGAGAAGGTGGGGGAGGGGGAGACCCCCATGTCAGGTTATTCTGTTGCACTTTGTGAGGGGCCACTCTTCTACCTGAAGCCTCCCTCACATCCTTCCTTCTCATTCCTTCTGCAAACAGCTGAATAGCCCACCCCTTTAGTATATCCTGTTACCATTGTTATGGAAGAACATACACACAGAGAGAGAGAGAAAGACAGACAGACTTTGATGGTGCAGGTGGTGGTGGGCAGTCAGTCAACTCATAATCCCATGCACACAGAGTGACCATTGCCTAGTCCTGCACCTTTTTCCCAATCATTGATCATCTCTGGGCCTTTCTTGTGGCCCCTGAGCATCTGGAGTGCTTTCCAGCTTTGGGGAATTTGTCTTCCAACACAACATTGAATAAGAGTCTGCTGTGATCTATATGGCTTCCCTTAGCTGCATTTCAAAGTAGATTATAGACCCTTCCACCTATGATGTCTTATTCTGAAAACCCTACTGAAATCTATCCACCCTGGGTGACCCTTCTAGGTTCTGGTGACATAGACTTTAGCATCACAGCAATCCTAAAGCCACAAAAGAATAACAGACCGGCAGATGGGCAATAGAATGAGACATTTATCTAGAGAAAAGAGAAGGGAAACACTGGCAGGGGTGCTTCTCCACACAACAACTACCTGATTTATTCCATATCTTATGACTGAAGAAGCAAATCCTAAATGTTACTAGGAAAAATATAGTTTTAATCAAGAAAATAAATCAAGTCATCCTATTTGTCTTCCTAAATATTTATGAAACATACCGCAAGTTGTATGTGGCCTCCCTTTAAGTAGTTGGGAAGCTTGTAGAACAGAACCTAGGGACAGGGAGCAGGTAGGAAGTCCAGGTTTGTGTAAGCACCGGAGCCAGGAGGCCATTGCTGCCTTCCATGTGAGTGTTGGAGCAATCTAGCAAGGCTACACCAGGTATCAGGGAGGATACCTTTGCCTTCAGAGTCTCAAATGCCTTCAGAGGGAAAGGAGCATGCAGTCGTATTCAAAACATGTGCACCTGCACCTGGTAATGACCTAGGCATCCAAAAGAGA
>PVJH01026502.1:0-29984 GCA_004026705.1 Nesogale talazaci
CCCCCTGAGTCTCTCAAATTCTGTAAGCCAGCATCCCTCCACCAAGACCAGCTGTGACCCCTAGGGGCATTCGCAAAGACTAGAGAGACTTACTGGTTGTCAAGACTGGGGGAGGAGGGGCTGCTCCTGGCATCCAGTGGGGAGAAGCCGGAGAAGCCACAGATTCGGCCTGTCCCGAGCGCCCCAGGGTCAACGCTGAGCAGCCCTGCCGTGGACCAGAAGTCCCCCACAGCCTTCCCTGCAGCAGCCTGGCCCCGGCCAGGCCAGCCTCACAGTCTCAGATTAGAGCCGGCAGAGACTCGGGTGACAGACTCCTTTGTAACAGGCTCATTCCCCACCCTCGCCCACTGGGATTGTGCAGCTCTGCCCCAGATGTGCTGCACCAGAATCTTCACTTTCACAAATAGCACTTGAAAGGGCATTTTGATTCCCTATACCCAGATTATCTGCTACCTGTCTTGTGGGGGTTTTAACTAATCAGAAAAACACAGTCATCACAGTTTCCTCACCCCCAAAGGGTGGCTCTCAAGCCCTCTGTCGTGATTCCTGAATCCAGTGATGGGGAAAAAAGGCAAGGACCAGCTTCAGCTCCCCCACAGAGCCAGGCCACACTCCCTCAGACCAGCAAGCCCTTTCTGCAGGGTGGCTTGTAAGAAAGAGAAGGAGGGGAACTTTGTCCCTCCTGGCGAAAGGTCAACTGTCCACAGGAAGAAAACAGGTTGGAGAGTGGCCCCCAGCTATAAGCAGGAGCACACCAGGAGGGGACAGCACTATATTAACACATTCTCCCTTCCTAAGGGATTGTCCATGGGCATTGGGCAACTTTCCACAACAGATGGGAGTCTTCCATCCTAGCTTGACTTTCATTCAGCACTCTCCCCACCTGAGAAACTCAGCCTTACTACCCCTACACCCACTTCCGCTGAGGGAAGGAAGGGCCTTCTGAAGGGGCCTTAGCTCATAAGACTCTATTTTGGCACATATGTCATGAGAACAGATGCAGGGGAGTTAACCAGAGCCTGTGATCTTCCTGAAAGGAAGTGCAGATTTCCTTTTTCCAAGTTCTGAGTGGAATAGGAGTGGAATGAGGACTTTTATCATCGTCACCTAGAGAGGCATCCCCCTCAAATGTGGGGAAAGGGAGTGTGGCTTTGAAATATTCTCCCTGTTGTGAACAAGACCCACAGTCGTGAATTACACTAGAAAGGGCAAACTCTGGCCCTTCCTGTCACACCCATCACAGCGTCCATTCAGAGTCCAGGTGTGGCCTCAGTATGTTACTCAGCCCCAGGCTGCTGGCAGTCATGACCAATCCATCAACCGCCAGTGTTTTGTTCAATGTGCATGTAATGGATATGCAAAACCCAGGAGAAGCAAGACTGCAGCTACTCTCGCGACTGTCCACGTGAAGGCTACGTTTCTCCTTAGTGACAGTGGGCTGTGGGAGGAGACAGGCCAGGGACAGTCTCCACCTTCCCTCCTTTCTGCGCTGGGTTCTTCCTGGGCTCATTTCCTCAAAGGATAGGGAGCCCACAAGGAACCACAGCACCTCTGTAAGAGGACAGTGGGGATGATAAGTGATGGCGATGATGATGGTGGTGGTGATGAATTAAAAATCAAGAAGGCAAGTTGGTGATCCACTTGACAGTCAGGCACCTGCATTCCGGCCGACACGCAGCCTCTAGTTCGGTGTTTTCAAGGTGAGCGTCTCGTAGCCTTTATGATTTCAAGAAACCCCCCAGTGAGGCCTTCTGCAGAAGTAAGCTTCAGGCATCAGGGCCCTCACCTACCGGAGATCACCAGCTCTGCCCCACACAGGGGGCCCAGAGGTAAAGCGTCACCCCAGAGAAGGAAAGAGAGTGTCTCTTTCACCTTAGAGAAAATCTGGAAACCATTACTCAATCTACATCATGTCATTTTTCTTAAAAGTCTGTGCCAACGTTTTCAAGATTTTATCACAGCACAAACCCAATTAAGGAGCAGTGTGTTGAAGTGGCTGGCTGCCGTCTTACAGTGCTGTACCCTCGACTGCACGGGGCCCAGTGACTGCGCCCCCACCTCCATCACAGGCAGCCTGTTGGGGAAATTGCCAAACCATTTCGAGCCTCGCTTGGATCATCTAGAAGAGAGGGGTAATAATCTAGGAACATTGCGAAGCATAACTGAAATCATCCAAATTACAGTGTTTGACCCAAAGCAGGTACTCAAGAAATGTATTCTTGCTGTCATTGTCATTAGCGGCTGGGGACTTTGCCCCAGGCAAACCCCTGTAGTGAGCAGCTTCAGAATGCAATAAAGAGCCAGAGGCAGTCCCTGGAGATTGTCTCTGTCAAGTCAGACCGGCGTGAGGTAGAGATGGGATCATAAGCAATCAAGTCCAAGCCTTCTCAAGTCCAGCGGCTTTCACCTTCTGTGGTTAGCTCCCAGTCAATGGGCCCTACTTCTTGGCAACGCAGGGACAATGGGATGGGACCACTATGACCCACAGACTTCTCATGGGCAGATTGTCAAACATAGGTCAGTAGGCTTTTCTTCTTAGTCCATCTTAGTCTGGAAATCCTGCCCTGATCCATTCAGCGTCATAGCATCAAACAGACCTCAATAGAGAGACGGCGGGTGATTGTACATGAGAAAAACTAGCTGGAATCCAACCCATGCTTCCTACATGTCAGGCGAGAATTCAACCGCTGAACCACCTCTGCTCCCACAAGTATTTCTTCAAAGAAACAGAAGTCTGTGCCTGATGGATGATGTCATCAGGCGGGAGTGACTGTAGGACAGAGTAGAAAGAACTGCTCCTGGGGGTTCCTTTTCCCTTGGAGTGGCTGGTGGCTTTGAACTAATGACCTTGCAGTTAGAAGCCCAATGCACAAGTCACTAGGCCACTGTGATCCTGTCACAGTCTCATGAAAAAATTATTCTTTATAATGAGCTCAATCATTGCTCTAATACTGCTTTTCTGGACCATGCGGGAGCCTAATGCTTCTTTCCATAAGCCTTCAGGTTTTCAAAAGGAAGCGCTTGCAGGCCCTCTCCACCAAACTGACACTAGCCAATTGGCTCAAGTTCCCCAACCAGCACTTGTTCCCTTTGAAATATGTGGATGCCCTGGGGATTCTGCTGGATTTCAGTAACAAAGCTGCAGGTCCTGAGCACCCACAGGCAGATCTGTGGGATCCGGATCAGGTCGGCTCACGATTGACCTAATGCTTCCTCCATGAAGTAAAATTCACAGAATGTTCTCCATGGGCTCTCCCCCGACACGGACCGCCAGCACTGTTTATTGGAAGAATGCCACATTCTTGCCACTTGAAAGCCAGTTTTCTGCACCTCTGAAGTGACATTTATTGTGGTCTCTGGAAATGTTCAGCAGGGAGAGGAGGTGAAGGGTGACAGTGGAAAGCAATGAGTCAGGCAGCTGGGTCTTCAGGTAAGAGGCAGCTATCGACAAGTCCACGTGGCTCAGACACCAGGCTGTGTGGGCTTGCAGACGTAAGGGTAAACAGAACACAGCATGGGGACAATTTCTTCAGCTGCTAGAATAAGCCGTCAGCTCCTGTTCTTGGCTTCAGCTTGACATCTTAAGCTCCTGCTTAGAGAAGAGTCCTGCTAGCACAAACATTCCAGAGTTAATCATCATCACAAAGCCTTTCTCAGGAACCATGTCCCTTGTCCCTTGTCTGCTTCTTGGCCTCAGGCATTGCCCTGACACACAGAATCATCTCCAACTGGGTCGGGCCACAGGACAGTCACTGGCCACGTGTGGCTATCGGGTCCTGGACATTGGGAATCTAGCTCATCTAAGTGGAGATGTGCTTTACGGGTACGATAATTCCCACCAGAATCCAAAGACACAGTCCAAAGTACTGTAAAGTCTTTTATAAATATTTTATGTTGGCATTATGACTAAGTGATTATTCTGGATATATTGGATTAGACCAGACAATCGTTAAGATCATTTCACCTGTTTCTTTTTGACCTTTATTTCCAAGTGATGACTAGAATATTTTAAATTGCCTGCATGATTCATTCGTGGCTCCTACTATGTTTCTATTGGACACCGCCCATCTGGAAAAGTCAGGGGAGGAAGTAGAAACCCCACATCTCTCTGACTTTTTCTCTGCATGGAGGCTGGAGACAAGGCAGTCTGTCATCCAGAGCCATCAGGGACTTGACTGCTGCTTCTGTAGGGAGACAACATTTTTGCGGTGGGGTGCCAGTCCCCATTCACGTCCGCCCCGTGTGCAGCAGCAAGAACCCTGCTCTGGCCCGCACCAGCCTCACCCCGGACATGAGGTTGGAGCCCCTCGATCCAGGCTCTCTGTCGATCCATGTTGATGAGTCTTCCTCTTCCCCACCGGCTTTCTCGTGGTCCTTCTCTGGGGACTGTGTGCGCGACGGGGGAGACTCGAGACACAAACTCACAGACACTCGCATGTGTACAGGAAAGAGCGGCAGGTGAGCATTGAGAAAACACCCCAACCCAGTCTAGATCAAGTCCCTCAGTCCGATAGGAGCCCATATGCCTGACCCCAATCTGTAAAGTCCTCTTCAGACTCATGAAGCACATGCAGGGACGCCAAATCGCAGGAAGATCACAGGCCGCTGGGTGGGAAGGCTTGTGGAGATTGACCTCACGGGCTATCAGGTCCGAAGCACATGAGAAAAAGTCTCCGCAGCCTCACATCTAAGGAACATTTTGACTGTACTTCTTCCAAGAGAGAGCTGTTTGTTTCTTCAGCAATACGTGGTACTTTCCATATTCGTCACTAACATCATCATTCTACGCAGTGGTTCTCCTCTGGTCTTCTTTATTCATTGTCCAGCTTTCATATATACATAAGACGATGGGGAAAAAAAAGAAGTACCCCAAGAGCTTGCTAAAAACTTACATACCAAAAAATCCTATCATTGTGAATGAGGGGGCAGTGCAGATTGGGGACCCAAAGGCCATCTGTAGGCAACTGGACATTCTCTTACAGAAAAGCCGCAGGGAGGAGAGGAGCTAGTCCAGGTGTACTGTCGCAACAATGATACCTATAACTTTCCTCTAGTTCTTAAGTGCTTCCTCCCCCGCAACCCCCCCCCAGCATGATTCCAATTCTACCTTACAAATCCAGCTAGACCAGAACATGGACACTGGTACAGATAGGAACCATAAACACAGGAAATCCAGGGCAGATGATCCCTTCAGGACCAGTGGTGAGAGTGGCCATACCAGGAGGGTAGGGGGACAGTGGAGTAGCAAGGGGGAACCAATTACAAGGATCTATATATAACCTCCTCTCTGGGGGATGAACAACAGAAAAATGAGAGAAAAGAGATATCAGATACTCTAAGATGTAACAAAATAATAATTTATAAATTATCAAGAGTTCATGAGGGAGGCATGGCGAGAAAGAGATAAAATGAAGGGCTAATACCAAGGCTCAAATAGAAAGCAAATGTTTTGAGAATGATGATGGCAACAAATGCACACATGTGCTGGACACGATGGATGGATGTGTGGATTGTGATGAGTTGTATGAGTCCCCAATAAAATGACTAGAAAACAAAACAAATCAAATTCCTGAGTCTTATTCTTGACATATGCTGATGCTATTGATCTAGCATTGGTCTGGGGCTTGCTTTTCTAAGAAGCACTGAAGCAGCTGATATTCCTGGAGCACATTTTGAAATGCCCTGGACTGAAAGAAGCGTAATGATCTAGACTGCCCAAGTTGATGGGTGTGGTAGTTACACAGTTTCATGTCAACTTGATAAAAGAATGAAGGAGTGGAGTCTAGCCTGTCAATCATCAGGTCACAGCCTGATAGCCCTCCTTGTGGCCATGGCCTTCTCATGAGGATTCTGGGAACTGGATCTCTTGATTCTGCTGTCAGAAGAGGTGGGTCTCTGTCTGTCTATCTATCTGTCTCTTTCTGCTCCACCTTCTTGTTGACAAGCCACATGGAGCCGCGCTGGTGACAGCCAGAGCCCTCCCTGGAGATGCATTTAATGCCATCAGATATGCAAGACTTCCACTCACTGACCTGCAATGTGCTGCATGAGTCTGAAGAGGAACTCACATGTTAGTAACAGACTTATGGGCTAAGATCCAACTTATGGACTTGAACTGAACTGGGCTGGGATGTTCTACTGATGCATGGTGACTGCTTCATATAATGTTCTGTTGCACATATATAAGTGTTTCTGGATTTGTTTCTCTAGTCAATCCAACCTAACTTTATTCATTGTGAATGATGAATTAGAACCCTAGCCCTGCCACTCCAGCTCAGTAGCCATGCTACCTCCCAAACATGTACATTTATTGATGAATTATTTACACAACTCTAAATCATATACTAAATATTAGTACGGTCCATGTTTTACATTAAAAAATATGGAAGAAGAGTTGTTCTATTTTCCACCTCAGTCCAGGTGGACTCTATTTGGAGGCCCTGGCTGTGGAGAGGATGTGCTACCAAAGAAGAAATGATGCTATTCTGCGTGTGCTACTCCCACTCCACCGTCTTTTCACTTCCCACTGCAAAACCCACTGCCAACGAGTCAATGTCGATTCATAGTGCCCTGTTTAGAGGAGTAGAAAGCTCAGTCTTTCTCCCTAGGAGCGACGGGTGGTTTAGAACTCCAGCCCATGACGTAACCTGTGGCAGTCACGTACTCTGGTGCCAATTTGACTAAGAGTGTAGGGGGTGGAGTCTAGCCTGTCAATCTGGAGAGAGCCAATGAGATCTCAGTGTGGGCATGGTTGTCTCTGAGAATTCTGAGAAATCTTGCAATGCTTCCCCCCATGGAGGTGAGAGACCAGAGACAAAGAGGAGATGACAGCATGCTGATCGACCCTGATTCCTGGAGACTGAAAAAGCTGGAGGAGAAGCCACATGGGCTTTCCCTCATGGAACCAAACTTCTGGGGCCAGAGAAGCCACATGGAGACTCCTGCCAGTGCTGAGATGCTTGGGAGGACACAGGGAGGCCCCTGCCAGTGCCAGAATGCTTCTACTGCTGATGGATACACAAGACACTGCATCCACTGGCCTGTGATTGTCCCAGTGTCATTGCACATACTTTGTGAATTGAAAGGAGACTTTAGATTGGTATCGGACATATGGGCTAATATCGGACTTATGACCTTGGACTGGACTGGGTTGGGATGCTTTCTCAATGTTCCATTCCACTTGTATACAAAGCTTTCCCTTATATCCATATGCGCATTTATGAATTTGTTTCTCTAGTCTACCGGACTAACACATAACCACTACACTAACAAGAGTCAAATCTAGCATTTAGCAACCCCACGTGTGTAAGAAAGGAACTCCTCCATGTGGTGTTCATGCTCTGACCTTTGAAAAGCAGATGGGCCTGAAAAGACCCATTTATTCCTCGGGATTCAGCTCATAAACCCTCCCCTTTGTGCAGCCCTCCCACCCTCCCCCTGTGGGCCCCCTCCAGCCCACCACACACACTCGCACCTCCCACAGGTGGAGTTGATGACAGCGCCTCCTCAAGAAGGCTGATTTATCGCACAATTGACTTCTCTCGCTGGATTGCAAATATTTGTCTAACCAGTCAGCTCCGGGAGGACACCTGCTCTATTTGCCTCTGCTCCACCTGGGTCTGTGTGCAGTCCCTGACATCTCACGTGCCTCATTTGGCTTCTAATGTTTGATACATGAGCCAAGGAGCTCTCGGCTGACACCAGATCGGAGGTTCAAATCCCCAGCCACCCCCAGGGCAGCCTGAGTTCCTGAACATGACAGCCACAGAAACCCTACAGTACTGTTCTCCTCTGCCCTAGATGGCCCTGATGAATCGGAGGCACTGGAAGACATACAAAGACCAATGAACAAAAGGATGAATGAGGGAGGAATTGATGACTATTTTAAGGAAGTTATCCTCTGTGGAAGCAGAGTCCCCCTAGGGCCCCCTGAAGACTCATCCACAGAGCAGAGGCAGAAAGCTACCTGCCAGCATCCTACGTCTTGAGGTGGGGCTGCCCCAAAGCAGGCGTTGTTCACACCCTGGCTGAGAATGGAAACAAGTGAGCAGCCTGAGCAATTGATGATGATCTCGGAGCAGAGGAGGAGGGGGTGGAGGGCGGAGCTTGGCTTGGGACTGTTCTTTTTACATTGTCTAATTGCCTGAAGGTCAGGACCTTCCTGGCAAAGGCACACTGGAGGGTCTGTGAGGAGCCTTCCTGTATCTTTGTAGGGCAGGACAATGACCCATGGGGAACAAGAGCGCATTTGAGAGCATTACAGTGCTATCAAGACTCAGGTCTCTGCTGCAGAAGACGAAGGAATCACCTGGTCTAAACCCCAGAAAGGTTGTAGATGAAAGTATTCGTTTGGGAAAGAGAGACCTGGTTTCCAGTGAGGAACAGCAAGAGTTCTCTCCCTCTGTCAAGTGGAAGCAGCCTGGTTTCTTAAGTGGCTGTCTTCCCTGCTTCCCAACACCTAGCTCCTTGTCTCTGCCCGGAAATCTCTCTTCCCTCTGAGTTATGACTGGTCCACCCAGGACCCACACCCCACACTGGGGGATGGGGAGAGGGGGCAGCATTCCCTGGACTCTCCCACTCACGTGTTGGGGGCTTGGCTGATTCAAGAAATGCTTTGTTACTTGCCATTTACATAAAACAAGTTCTCTCCCAGCAGGAACTTGAAACTACTTTGTACATAATCATTTTATTTTCTCAGATTCTCTCAGAAGGACTGGCTCTGTGTTCTGCTGGGAAGGAAAGTGCAAGTCTGGCTGCGAATCACCTTCAAGGCATCTAGCAATGATTTCCATGCTGGTTCCCTCAGAGTTGCATCACTCAATATTGCAAATAAAAAACACAGACGGATATTCAGTGGAATCTGCATGCCAGTGCACCATGGAGAAGTGTGCGCACACACATTACTGGGGACACCCTTGTCACTTTCTACTCCTGAGGAGGGTGCCTTGGACACCCACAGAGGCAGTCCTACCCTGGCCTACAGACTTGCTGTACGTGGGACTCACTCGCTGGGGATGAGCTTGGTTGTTGGGAGTCCGCACCCAACCAATGATTTTGCTGTCTATCTGAAATTCGAATCCAGCTGCCATTCTCTTTCAACTCATTGGTTCCTCGGCCTGTGTGATGCTGGATTTTCTAGAGAACGGAAACCAGCAGCACTCTCCTGTATAACAAAGAATTTGATATCAAGAAATAATGGTATGTCAAGGAAATGGCCCAGTCCAGTCCAACTCAAGTCCATGCATCAGGGGCGAGCTGGAGGCTCTGCAGACTCACACAGCTGCCCACTGATGAAGTGGGGAGTGGAGGCAGGAAGCCGGGAGAGCACAGGCCAGTGGGCGCAGAGTCACATGGATCCAAAATTTGCAGAACCATGGCAGGACAGCAACGGTGGCCAGGGCTGACGTGCCACATGGGCTGCCATCCCCAGAGCCAGACACGGGCTTAGGCCAGTAGCAAAGAGAAGAGCAGTCAGAGGAGGCCAGTGCTGCATGGCACTATTTACAGCTCCCACCCACCACGACGTCCTCAGGCTGGGTCCTCAGTGAGAGATTGGACGCAAAACCTCGCTAGGGCACATCCCAAAAATTTGTTGAGCATCTTGGTCCGAGTTGGTTAGTGTTTGGGCTGCTACCAGGAGGGTCATCAGTCTGAACTCGCCAGCTGCTCAAAGGTACAGAGATGGGGCTTTGAGCTCCCAGAAAGACAGACAGCCTCAGAAACTCCCCCACCCCTAATCTTATCTGCCTGATAGGGTGGCCATGGGTCAATCAAATCAACACCAATGAATGAGCGGATGAGTGTGTGTCGGTGTGCCGAGGACTGGATTCATTGCTGGGGAAGAAAGGCAGTGGAGGATGGTCCTTCTTGGAATGTCTCCTGTAGCTGTCTGACTGTGGTCTCTCTGCACCTTCTCTGTCATCCACAGATGGAAGTGGTCAGATTCATTACTCTATAGAGCCATCCCATGAAGTGCCATCAATGTGTTGTGTATGATGAATTTGTCTTGTTGGTGTCCTATGCTGTTTGTATTCTATGCCATATTTCTACTCGGAAGACTGCGTTTCCCAGGATATTTTGAGGGTACGGTTTTACATGGATGTTAGATTTTGCTTACCCATAAGTATGTGTATTCCTTTGGGAAAGCGGAAGTGAGGCTGAAGCCACCTCCCTTCCCCTTTGGAAGTTCCATCCCAATCCCTGATAGGCTGGGAGGCCGGGCGGTGAGGGCTCCCGCATTGCAGTCTTGCCCCAGCTTTGGCAGCTCTGCAGGCAGAAACACCACTGCTCAGAGCAGCTTCCTGGATGTTTTGGTTTTGTCTTCATATGCCATTGTGATTTCGAAGAAAATGCGCACAGCCAATCCGATTCTCCTTTAAGAAATCCAGACATCTTATTTTAAGAGACGGCTGACACGTGTGATTGCGTGGCAGCATCATAACCATTTCCATTGTGGTGGCTGTCTCCACCCATCTCGCTTCCTGGTCCCGCTTCGTGTCTCACCTGTCTAGGGTAGTTGTGGACTGCCCGGCCGCATTCGCTGACTGTCTAGAAGAGCACAGTGTGAGTTCTTGAACGTGGCAGTGCCCATGGAGGGGCGAGGGGTGTCTGTTTGGGGATGTCATCATGGCATCCAATGTGGCAGACCACAAGTGTGTTAGTCTGGGTAGACTACAGAAACAAATTCATAAACACTCATGTGTCTAAGAAAGACATTTATATACAAGAGCAATTGAACATTGAGGAAGCAGCCCAGCCCACTCCCAGGGTCTGACTCTTGTGGCTTTTCAGTAGTGTCTTGAAGGGACTGAGCCATAAGTCTCTCATCTCCAAGGGGGAAATACAGATTTCCCAGAATTCTCAGGAGCAAGGCATGCTCCCACAGAGGTTTCATTGGCTATCTCCAGATTGACAGGCTAGACTCCACCCCTACACTCCCCATCTTGAAATGGACACGAGATTAGTGACTGCCACAACAACAAAGCTCCGTGGAGGTTTCAGTGGCTGTCTCTTCTGAAGCTGGTTGCCATGCTTTTCTTCTGAGGCGCCTCTGGATGGCCCTGATCCTCTCACTTCCAGTTAGTAGCCCACCATCCCCCACCCCCACCCCCGCCACTCCCAGGGCCTCAAGTCCTGAGCTAAGGACCTCTTTGAGAAGAAGGCACTGGCATCAACATGTGGCTTGAGGGGGACCAGTAACTCGCCGCGCTTGCTCACCAACACGAAAGGATGCTTATTCGGCTCCTTGGTGGGAAGCCCAGTAGTGGCTTCGTAAAGGTTCGGTACCACGTAGTCTGCATTGTCTTTACTCAGCAATGCAAACATGTGCCTTCTGCGGTTCTTCCCAGTGAGACATGCTGCTCCACTTCCAAGCCATCATCGGATGACAGGGGGGCCCCCAATTGGAAGGCAGCACTTCTCATCGTTCCAGCGTTTGTCCTATTCCTTCCTGAGGGAGCATCTCCCTGGGAGATTTTACGAGGCTGAATGTAACTCATTGCCACCAATCTTCTTTAGCAAACTAATCACCTCTCCCCTTCAGGAAGTACAAGATATGGAACACTGGTGATGATTATGAAAAATAGCAGCATTTACGAGAACCCACCGCACCCTGTGTTATCTTGAGTATGACTGAGGAAACGTCACATGTAGTTAATGAGCTTCCCAGCTAACGTTCCCACTGAAGACGGGTCTCAGGAATCCAGGGTTGAGTCTCATTGTTTTGTTTTTTTGTTTCTGGGAGGGGGCATCACTGCCCTCTGGTGGTCATGGGAGCTACACAGCTTTGCTCCTAGAGAGCCACCACTGGATTTGAACTGCCAAGCCTGTGGCTCGCAGTTCTGCACTCAACCACTACGCCACTGCGCCTCAACCCCTGGGTTGAGTCTCATTGATGGAATATTTTAGAGCGGAAGTCTTCAAATATTTAGCTTTGGACATCCCTTTACACTTGTGAAAATGGTTAAGCCCCAAAGAGTTTTGGTTTAGATGGATTGTAAGTCTTGATGTTTATCACTGTAGAAATTAAAATGGAAAAAAAATATATATATATATGTTATTCTGGTTTTTAAAAGCAAGCCAACTACGTCTGAATGTTTAATAAGTAGTACATAATATTTACATTATATGGGGGCATGTGGTGTAGTGATTCACTTGATGTGAATCAAGCCATAGTATTTGTAATAACTGGGTAGAACCAGGCAGGCTGGGCATAGTCCCTCTGTTCCTGACGAGTTTGGGTAAGAGCAGAGGGTAGAGACCCAGCATGTAGGATTACATGGTTTACTGGGGAGTGATGGCTAACAAGGTTCATTGTGATTGTAAAAAAAAATGGAACTGTCAAATGAGGATTGGTTAGTTTTGAAATCCTGGTGGGTGTGAAATGAGCTCAAGCAGGAAAATCAGGGGGGGGGGGCTCTCTACAATCCAGAGAGAAGAGCCCAGAGGGGAGCATGTCTTGTGGACCCCGAGACTCCTGTCCATTGAGCCTCCTTGATCCAGAGATTGAAAACTGTGACACTAGAGAAGTGGCAGAGGCGGTGCAGCAGCAGCAGAACCAAGAGCCAGAGCCCCCAACCAGAGCAGTAGCATTCCCAGCCCATGGACCAAGTAAAGCTGTGTACCTTCAATCAGGAGTCGCATCTGAGAAATGAGGTGCTTGCAGGCACTTAATGGGGGGGGGGGCCGCGGGGAACAGGGCTTGCTGACCAATGGAGCGAGAGCTGAGACCCTTCAGACTAAATGGCAGAATGGCCATTTGGAACATTTATAAGCAACATTTAAAAGAGCTTTGTAGGGCTGAGCCCCAGTGGCGTAAGTGGTTGAGTGCGGAATTGCAGCCCGCGAGCATGGCGGTTCAAATCCAGCAGCGGCTGGGTAGCGCCCACGATCACCAGAGGCAGTGATGCCCACCAAAAAAAAAAAAAAAAAAAAGAGCTTTGTAACGTTGGTAGTGAGGAAGAAGTCAAGGGGTCATGTAGCTGAGAGACTGCATACCAGAAACCTGAGTGCGGGCATGGCTTGTAAGAGGCTGTCCTGATCAAAGAAGTGTGTCCTAAACATTTCTGATCCTGCTTTGTAGCCTGTTCATTTCCTTAATAAACCTATAATCCCGAGTAAGGACTGTGAGTGATGTGTAGTCATTGCAAGAGATAATTAGACCCCACAGAGAAGTGGAGAAGGTCTTGGAAGGGATGGTTTCTGTCAGAATTGGGAAAGAAGATTGGAGGGTGGAGCCATGTCTGATGTCTCCTCGTAGAACCTATCTCAAGGCAATAATCCCTTAGGACGTCCCATGCTTTCTCCACACCAGTTTTACTGGGCTGCAGAAAGCTCCCAGAAAAATTCCACGGTCTCTTAATCCCACTTTACCAGGAACTTTTTCAAGGCCCTCATTTTCACAGTAGCAGCCCAGTGGTTAACCTCCTGTGTCACCAGGGCTCCTTAAGCCCCTAATTTCCAAAACAAATATCTGAGGGGGTGGTGGGGGGAACAATAATGTTTTACTGTTTTAAAAAAAAAAACTGTCTCTTATTTGTTTTGGTATTACTTACTGTTTTATCTATTAATACATATAGCATATCATTCCATAGTTCAATCACATCAAGCAGAATTTTACAATAGCAACCACAATACATTTCCAAGCATTCTTCCCACCCACCCCCCGTTTTGTCCATTTTGTCCATTTTCATAGAAGATAGCTGAATTCTCATTCTCAGGTGGCATGACTAGTATCAGATCACTCATTAAACAAAGTAAGGGTTTTTGTTTGTTTGTTTTGCATCACAGATTCTGCTTACCTTGCTTATTAGATAATCCACCCATGAGTGCAATGGTTGCATTCTCGCCTGCTGACTGAAAGGTGGGCGGTTCAAGCCCCCTGAGTTGATCCATAGGAGACAGACCTGCTTCCATCAATAGCAAACTGAAGGGATCCCTGTGGGGTGGTTCTACTCTGTCACATGGGGTCACTCAGTAACAGGGACGAGGAGGAGGCTGGTTTTGACCTCTGTCGTTTTGACTTGTACCAGCTCAGACCTCACAGACTGCCCGCAGGTGTCTCCCAAACTCCTAATGTTCCCTTAACACACTTCGAGGGAAGTTAATTTTATTGGAATCAAAAGAAAGTACTTCTCTATAGATACCAAGTCAAAAGCATAGTCTACTTTAAGGAGAAAACAAGTAGTGTGTTGGTTGGGTGGATCTGTTAGAATCTGTTAGAAAAATTAGCTGTCCTTCCTGGCCCCTCCACCTGTGTTCATTCATATCTGGCCACCTGACAAACTGTAGCCAGTGAAATGAGATGGGAAGAGGCATGTTGCTCCTATGCAGAAACCTTAAAAACCCTTGCCTGCTTCCTTCACTCCTTCTCACTCCCATGAGGTCCACAATGCCCCAGGAAGGGGCTGTTTCTTGGAGCTGAATCCCTAGAATGAAGTCAACATGGAACAGAGGAGCAGGCATTGCAGGTCATACATCAGGCATCCTCAAACTACGGTCCGCAGGCCACATGCAGCTTGCGAAGGACATTTATTCACCCAAGGGGTATTTTTGCCACTGCTGCTTGTCCTACTGAACACCCGACTCATCCCAGGTCTGCAGTGAATTTGTTCATAGTTATTTTTGTTTAAAAAAAAAAAAAAGAACTAGAGTCCGGTTCTCCAATGGTCTGAGGGCCAGTGAACTGGTTCCCTGTTTTAAAAGTTTGAGGATCCCTGACATGCATGTTCAAAAGCAGCCATCCAATGAGATCTTTGGAAGTGTTTTTTATTAAAGGATAATGTAGCCTATGCTGACCGACACCGCTGAGATAAGAGAAACACAGGGAGAATTCAGACATTAAAGAAAACAGAAGTATTACCCGAGCCAAATAACCCACCACCACCAAGTGTATCCCTATTGTACAGGATAGCAAAGAGCTTCTCTGGTGGGTCCAGGACTGTACATTTTTGCAGAAGCAGAAGCCTCTTTCTCCACAATGGCTGGAAGACTTGAACCACTGATCCTGTAGTTAGCAGTCCACCACATAACTCATAACCCATGACACCACCAGAGTTTCTTTCTCACTAGGTATTACCAATTTCTGTCCAAGAATCCAAACTCATGATATTCCACATGTGCCACTGAAGAAATGTGTCTCAGTGGGTTTTCAGTGGCAGATGGGGGGATATACCATCAGGCCTTTCTTCTAAGGCACCTCTTCTAAGACTCCAACCTCATTCTGTTGATTAGCAGCCAAGCACAGGATGGGAATAAGAAGACCTATGTGCTAAAAAACACAGAGCCAGAGGTGATCTGGGTCCGTGTCCATGCTCCCGGCAGCCGCTGATCCACAGCCTCCCTGCGGAGAGCAGGATGAAACACAGCCCAGACCCCCCATGCCATCCTCACAATTGTTCTGCTGTTGGAACCCAACAGTGCAGGCACGGGAGCCGGGCATCCTGTCAGGCCACCTTCCTTTCATGCTGCCCTCCATGCCGTCACACTAAACATTATGTCCTTCTCCCTGATAGCAACTCCAAAGGCCCTACAACTTCCATGACCAAGTGGGATTCAATCCGGGATGCAGGGATGATTCAGCCTACGAAAACCATCAACATTATCCGAAGCACCTAAGACAAACTATTACCATCCTTGCTCCTAAGGAGCATCCTGATTGTACTTATTCTGAGACAGATCAGTCTGTTCTTATGGCAGTTCACAGGATTTGCAATATTCTCTGCCAGCAGCGTGATTCCAATGCATGGATTCTTCTTCGGTCTTTCTGATCCAATGTCCAACTTACACATGGATAGGAGGCAATGGGTAAGACCAAGGCTTGGGTCAGATGCACCCAAATCCTCAGAAACAGGCTTGCTTTTCAACACTCTAAAGAAGCCTTGTGAAGCAGACTGTCCTGATGCAACATATCTTTGGATCTCTTTATGGCTGCTTCCTGGAGCACTGATTATGAATCCAAGTCAGACAGAATTCTTCACTTCAGTCTTTTCTCCATTCATCACGCGACGTTACCTATTGATGCAGCTGTCAGGATTTTAGCCTTCTTTACATTAAACTATAATCCAGACTGAAGGCTACAGTCCTAGATCTTCATCAGCAAGTGTCTCAAGTCCCCCTCACTTCCAGCAAGCACAGTTGTGTCATCTGCTTACCACAGGTTGTGAATAAGCCTTCCTCTGATCCTGATGCTGCATTCTTCTTCACATAATCCAACTTCTCTGATGATCTGCTCAGCCTACAGAGGGAATAAATATGATCAGAGGATACCACCCTGACACACTCCTTTCCTGATTTTAAACCATGCAATTTCCCTGCATTTTGTTTGCACAAGACCTCTTGATCCATGCACAAGATCCACATGAGCATCAGGACGTGCTCTGAAATTCCTAGTCTTCTCAAGGTTATCCAAAATGTTATGATCTATAGTCAAATGTCTCGGCATGCTCAATGAAAAACGAGTGAACATCTGTCTGGTATTCTCCGCTTTCACCCAACATCCATCTGCACCACAGCCTCTTCTGAATACAGCCTAAACCTCTGGCAGCTCCTGGCAATGTCTGCTGGGATCATTGTTGGATGATCTTCAGCAAAATTTTACCTATGTGTGGCATTATTGATTTTATTCTATAATTGAGCATTCTGTTGAGTAACCTTTATTTGAAATGGGCACAAATAGGGTTCTCTTCCAGTCAGTTGACACGTAGCTGTCTTCCAAAATTTCCTGGCATAGACAAGTGAGCATTTCAGCATTCATCAGCTTGTTGAAACATTTCTATTGATATTCCTTCAATTCCTGGAGCCTTGTCTTTGACTAATACTTTCAGTACAGCTTAAACATATATGTTTAGTAAGCTCATTTTTAATGGTCTATAATATTCACCAATATTGATGCATCGTTTACTTAATTACTTAGTCATCCTCTTGGCAATGAACATTTTTAAGCTACTTTTTTTGTTGTTTTCATCATCGCAAGTAATGTGGCCGGGAGCCATATTACATAACCATCTTTCTAACCATCTTTCATTATGTATGCAGGATACATTTTTAGAGTTGCAATTTAGAATTTAAGGAAAAAACAATCGCCACCAAGTTGATTCTGGTCCATGAAGACTCCACGCATGCTTCCGTGGAACTGTGTTATCTGGGCACCCAGGTTCAGAGAGGCTGCTGCACAGAGAGCACCCCTCTTTGGGTCTCGGGCTTTCTGCCTTGTTTGTCTACAGCTTTCACAAGCAGGGCGCCTCTGGGGAGTCTGGCTGGGAGCAGGCATTGTGCGCCTCAGGATGACTCCAGTGTAATTCATCTCTCTGAAAGGTAACTTGTATATTGATCCTGAAACATTGCAGGAGAGTAGCTCTTCCATTGATTATTTGATAATGGGTCATTTCATTTCCCTCCCTTCCTGGCTTCTCTAACGCAGATAAAAAACCAGGTAGCCTGGAGAGCATAGCTCATCTCTGTGGAGAGCGCTGTGCCTGCCGAATCACATTAGCTCAGAGGTGACCTGCCAGGCCTCCGGCTCATTCACAAGAGCGCCTCGCAGAAATGGCGCGTCCCTCCTGCCGGATGCTTGTTTAATATTGGGGCAGGAAGCGGAAAGTGCACTGAGTTTGCAGGAAATGGCATCTCGCATGTTCTTGGAAGGAGGCTGGTGTCGTTCCATGGAGTGAGCCCCCACCCACAAGAGCACCTGTGATCGCTCCCATGCTGTGTGCTCGGCCAATTGACAACTGCGGTCATTGCATTAATCATGATCAGCTGGGACACGCAAGCGCCTAATACCCAGAACTTCATTCTACGGCGGCTGGCCTGCTATTTAAATATTGATTGATGATAATTGGGTGACTGACAGGCTTGGGCTCAGCTGGCAATAATCTACCTGTGTGCGCAGGCGCAAACCGCCGTCCTGAGGCCACTGAAACGGGACCGGGAGAAATGGGAATGAACCCACCTTAGAAGAGAAAACTAGGAGACTGGGTCTTGGGCTTGCTGTGCTCGGTTGAAGGACAATTCTCTGAATAACCTTTTGGGTTTTCTTAGCCAGATTGTTAACAAAGAGAAAAGAGTGTGTAATTCAAGGAGGCCAGTTTCCTAGTTCTGGATTTTCTTCCACAGTGGTTAGGTGTTGGGCTGCCAACTGCAAGTTCAGCAGTTTGAACCCACCTGCCACTGAGCTGAAGAACCATGAGGCTCCTGCAAAAAGTTACAGTTTCAGGAACCCACAGGGGCAGTTGTACCCTGCAGTGAATCTGCCTCCAGACTGAAAGGGGGTTCTGGGAAAGGAATGAAGGGGTGAAAGAGAGAGGTGGAAAGGCAGGGAGGGTCACAAGATTGATTAGCAAGAAAATCCTGAAAACACATGGTCAACTTTTTCACCCATGACCTCCTAAGAACTGAGACACAAGTCATCATTATTCCCCAAGATGATACAGCCCGTTTACCTCCAGCTGACAAACAGGAGCACTGGCTCCCACTGGATCATTCAGGGATCAACAGAGGCTGGGGGAGCAACAATTAAGTGCTAGGTTGTAACCAAAGATTGGTGATTTGAACTCACCAATGGTTCTGCAGAAAACAAGACCTGCGGATCAGCTCTCATACAGATGACCGCCTAGGTGACCCAAGGGGGCAGTTCTACTCGGTCCTGTAGGATCGTTGTGTATAGAATGGACTTGTGGCAGTTACATAATCTGTTGCCAATTTGAGGCTTGTAAGAGTGAATGGGGTGAAATTTAGCGTGATGACCTCATTGAGAGGTGCCTAGGAGACAAAGACCTCATTGGAGGTGGGCCACACACTCACTTCCTGTTGAGAAGACACATGGAGCTATGCCAGAACCCTGGAACTGAAGGAGCTACGTGGAGACCCCTACTGGTGCTGAGACGCTTACACCACCACTGGATCCACAAGACTCCCCACCCCCAGGCCTGTGAGCATCCTACAGCATCCTGCACGAGTCATGTGAGTCTGAAGGGGAATTGATAGATTGGTATCACCCATAGGAGCTAATATAGAACTTATGGACTTGATCTGGACTGGACTGGCATGCTTTCTCACTATTCAATTGCTCTCGTACGTAAAACTCTTTCTTGTACACACATGGGTCTCCCTGGATTTATTCCTCTCGTCTACCCAGACTAACACAGGACTCAACAGCCTAGCACGTTGCCCCCCTCCCCTCCAAGGTTATAGGCGTTCATCGCCTTGGCAGAGTCTGCACCCATCAAGACGTGCCAGCATCTGCTGCAGGGCAGAGAGCCCTGTGTTCTGAACAAACTGCAGCGGCATGGCTCATTTCTCAATCACCCTAAATGTCTGCCACAGGTTGGCAGCATTCTCAAGTGGCCCTAAATGTCCCCCACAGGTTGGCAGCACATCCCGCTCATCACTGTCACTCAAGGACACAGGCTAGCAGAACAGCCAATTGCCGACTGGAAGGAGAGCTCGCACCGCACTGAAATGTTCCCACTGGGAAGTCGCTGTCCCACTCACAATCCACCGCCTAGAAGTCATCCCGTGGTCTGACCCACCCTGCAAGGGGCCGAGAATTCCAAGTTCTCCTCAAAAGCAGGGATGAACCAGATATAGGTGACACATCACTGACGTCTACCGCACGATCCTGCTCAGAGAAGCCTGGCTTGGAAGCCCTCCACTGCTCCGCACTAATCATGTGGATTTCACCATGCCACTTCAGCTCTTGGGCCTCATGGGAATGAGACAATGATTCATCAAATTGCTATGAAGAGTAAGGTCATAAAGGTCAAGCAACAGAATAGATTAACCCAAACTGAACTCGCTACAATTTCAATTCATCGCCACCCTACAGGGCAGGGCAGGGCAGAGCAGCCTCTGTGGGTTTCTGAGACTGCAACATCTTTTCGGAAGTAGAGAGCCTCATCTTTCTCCCACCGAGTAGCTGGCAGTTTCAAACTGCTGACCTTGAGGATAGTGGTCCAACCTGTAACCCACTACCCCACCAGGGCTCCTTTAGAACAAATTAGGTGTTCCATGAATGGCAGGAGTTGTCTTTACAACCAGTATTTGTTTCCCAGGGCTGCCATAACAAATATTTGTCCCTAGAAGTCATCCGGTTTTTGATCCCTAGGCAACTAATACAGAGTCGGAAGTAATCCTTCTACAGGCTAGCAGTTCATTCAGACCTACCGTTTTATTCATCTCCATTGTTATACTTAGCATTCGTATCAGACCTTTAGCCGTCAGGTAAGTTCTTGGACATGTTAGGATCAAGCCAAAGAATAGCATCAGATTGGGCCTAGAGAATGTGGTCAACCGACACTTACCCAATGAGTGACTGCCAAATTCATCCGCACCAATGGATGCTCTTCCAGCAGGAGGAAACTTCATCACCCTCATCAACAAATCCCCTTTTTTCAGCTTATCAATCCTTTTTAAGTGAACCTCACTGCACTGCTCCCTTTTTTGTCCATTTTATTTGGGGCTTGTACAACTCTTATCCCAATTCATGCATACATCCATTGTATGTAAACTATGTTTGTACACTTGTTGCTATTATCATTCTCTAAACATTTTCTTTCTACTTAAGCCCTGGGTATTAGCTCCTCAATTTTCCCTTCCCTCCCTGCTCCCTCCTCCCTCATGAACCCCTGGTAATTTATAAAATTATTATTTTGTCATATTGTACACTATCCAATGGCTCCCTTCATCCACTTCCCTGTTATCCATACCGCAGAGAGAAGGTTCTATGTCGATCCTTATAATCAGTTCCCCCTTCCTACCCCACCTCCCCTCCACCCTCCTGGTCTCACCACTCTCCCCACTGGTCCTGAAGGGATCATCTGTTCTGGATTCCCCATGTTTCCAGTTCCAATCTGTACCAGTGTACATCCTCTGGTCTAGCCACATTTGTAAGGTAGAACTGGGATCATGATCATGGGAGGGAGGAAGCATTGAAGAACTAGAGGGACAAGAGGAAAGTAAAAGGAAATAGCACTGCTCCCATTGAACAAAGCAAGGAAGCAAGTTTCTGGGGCAGAATGTTTCAGGAAAGTGTCAGAAGGCAGCAGTGGAGAAGGGCCCTCACAGAGCTGTTTGGGGCAGGAAGATGACCCCATCAATGAAGCAAGCTGACAGGGATGATCACAGTGTGAGGAGACCCACAGAGAATTCAGTACTCTTCATTTTGATCCACCTGTAAAGGAAAGTTCAGAACTGCACCTCTCTGCATGTTCAGGTAGGACAGACTGGTCCTCTCACCTCAAGAGGGCACAGCCACGGCTCTGTCCAGCACCACAAATCTCTCTCCAGATGAAGACAACAACACTGAATATACCGCTCTAAAATGCATAACCCATTAGCAATCATCCAGCCATGAACGAAGAGAACTCGCTGATTCTCCTTCCTGGGTTCACAGAAAGATTTGGAAATTAATGTGAGGTGATTTATTAGATGGAAGCCTTAAGCCATTTCCAAGTCTGGGCTCCTTTCTCACAGCTGTCTGCCTCTGGGATCCCCGAGCCTGCTCATGGCTGCTGAGTGGAGGCTGCAGGGGGGCAGCCATTTGCCAGCGTAGGTGATGGGGCCTTGCTGCGTCTCGTCCTTCCAATAGCACACGTCTGCCACTTGTCCACATCGCCTTGGTTGTGTTTGGAAGTAAGGACAGGGAACCATTTTTTTTTCTTTTGCTGAGGATTATTTGAATATTTATAATGTCATTCACAGACCAGACCAGTCCAAAATTTCATTAACTCACTGCTAATGTACACAGGTGTGGTGATTACGAATTACACTGTCAGTCCCAAGGTCAGCGGTTCAAAACTGTGCAAGAGAAAGGCAAGGCTTTCTACTCCCATAAAGAGTGACTGTCTCAGAAACCCAGCCGGGAAGTTCTACCCTGTCCTTTACGGTTGCCGGGAGCAAGAACTGACTGGATGGCAGTGAGTGTGGTTTTTATGGACATGGACTCGCTACGGGAGACAAGTGGGGCTTTCTACCTGTGTTAAGAATTACAGTTTCTGAGCGTGAACGAGTGGCCATCTAGCCCAGACGCAGAAAAGCCCACGAGAGAAACACTAGCATGTGTGATCATGGGGGCCGAAGAGAACAGATATGAAGCATCAAAGAGCAAGTATCACATCACTACGAATGGGGACGGAGAGCAGAGTGGGGACCCAGGGCCCACCTGTGGGTAATCGGACACCCTCTCACAGGGGAGTCGTGGGGAGGAGACAGGCCAGTGAGGTACAGTGAGGTGGCGATGAAGCATACAACTTTCCTCTAGTTCCTGAAGGCTTCCTCCCCGCAACTGTCATGGTCCCAATTCTACCTTACAAATCCTGCTGGACTGGAGAAGGTACACTGGTAGAGATGGGAACCGGAAATGCAGGGAACCCAGGACAGATGAACCCCTTGGGGCCAGTGGTGAGAATGGAGCTACTGGATGGGTGGAGGGAAGGTGGGGTAGAGGGGGGGAGCCAACTACCAGGATCTACACATAACCTCCTGCCGAGGGGGGGACAGACATTGGTGGAGAGGGTGAGGGAACACATTGGGCAGTGTAAGTTATGATAAAACAGTAATAATTTATAAGTATTGAGGGTTGGCGGGGGAGTGGGGAGAATAATGGAGGGGAAAAGATGAGAAGCTGATGTGAAGGGCTCAAGTGGAAAAGTGGAGGTTTTAGTGAATGATGATAGCAGCAGGCATGAGAAGGAGTGTGGCACAATATATGTACTTATGTGTTGTGAAAAACAATGTATGAACCCCCCAATAAAATGATTTAAAAAAAAAAAAGAATTACAGTTTGAGAAACTCACAGGGCCAGTTCTACCCCGACCTGTAAAGTCGATGAGAGGGAGCATGGACTGGAGGATCACGAGTCTAGAGAGTCAGTATGAATCTGAACCAACTTCCTAGCACCTAAGGTCAGCCGGAGAGGCTTGTCTTTGATGAGATCAAACCCACCGCCCAGCCCCCAAATGTGCTTGTCAATCGGGTGACCCATCTAGTCTTGACTATAAAAGCGGTGGTCTTGCCACTAAGTACCAAGATGTGTCCGCTCACACTGCCCAGGGGCCAAGGGAGGGGTTGCTGTTGTACAGCTGACCAGGGTGTTGGGAGGGGCCCTGGGCAGTGGCTGGGAGTGAGCATCTGCATCTCCACAAAGCTCTGGGTTTCTAAGGCAGAGACCTTTCCTTTCCCATCCTTGAGCAGAATCAGCAGCAGCCTCCCAGGGCCCTAACTCTACTTGATTTCAAAAAACAAAAAAAACAGCCCTGGGTGAAGGACAAAGGATATGAGCAAAGACAGCAGGAAAAGGCCACCTTGCGTTGTGGCACTGACCCAGACTTCCTGATGTGAAGGGTCCACCCTGCTCCCTCATCAAAAGTTCGCAGGGACCACAAGGCAGGCTGGGAGACAAAGCAGTGCAGAGGCTGTCTATGGTCAGGAGGAGGCGGGGGGGGGCCGCGAGGGAGAGGGGCGCATGGCTTTCAGCATACCATTCTGCCAAGGATCCTGAGGAGGAGAAATGCAATGCCAGAGTCCTCAGTCGTCAATTCTAGATGCCTCTCTCGACAAAACGGCCGTCAGACACTGTGGCACCAGGCTTACGACCAAGACAAGGCTGGGGACACGTATGTGCTGACAGGTCCTGGTCCCCAAAGGGCCCTTCGGCAGAGTCTGCCTCCACGTGCCTCAGGCCCGGCAGCCCCTGCCGCCTGCCCAGCCACGCATGCACTGCTACCCCCACGCGGTACAAAGGGGGGAGCAGGAAACTTTCCCCACAAGAGTTCGAGACCATACTGATCCTAAAAGCCCTTGAGTGGGGATCTTTCTGCCTATGAGACCCCTACCCCACCCCACCCCCAAGCCTAACCTGCCTCCTGGGGAGCCAGGGAGAGGAGGTCTGGCGAGGGAAGAAGGAGGATGGGAGTGAGATTACGCAGATGGAGAAAGAGACCCAAGACTTAGCCCTCCACCTCCCACACTCAGTCTGGGTCACGGCAACCCTTCCAGGCAGAAACTCCAAGATGTTCCTGAATAGCCGGAGCTTTCACCGAGCCTCGGGGGCAGGGTGGTGTGCCATTGGGCACTAACTGCAAAGCCAGCAGTTCAAAACCACCAGTCTCCCCTTGGAAGAGAGCGGAGGCGTTCTACTCCCAGACCCTTGAGGGGGCAGTACAACACTGTGCCATAGCCTCGTTGGCATGGACTCCATGGCGGTGAGTCCAGGGTTTGCTTTGTGGTGGATTTCTTTTCTCCCAGCCTCTCCTTCACCAAGTTCACGCTCTTCACGGCGCAGGGCCAGGTTGGGACCGGTCCCTTAGGCAGAAGGTCACTGCATCAGAATCTCACCCACCACGTCAGCAGCCACAGCAGCCAGGCTTTGCTGCCGGGAAACTCGGTTCAGGACAGACCTAGGGGAACACCGCCCCTTCTGCCCCCCGGGGCCCAAGGGGGGCTTCTTTGGAAACACCAGAGCAGGGCAGGGCACTTCCAAGGGCTTTTCTCCAAGCAGTGACTCCAGGAGGCACGCGCTCTGGGCTCCAGTGTAGGGTACAGCTCCCGCAGTGTCCCTCCCTGCCACAGGGCTGTCTACGTGGTGCGGGACAGAGCCGTGTGGAAGGTGTTTTGCAGACTGCTTGCTCTGACCCTCAAATATCTTTAGCCACAGACTTTCCTCACCCCACCCCACCCCCCGACCTAACCCGAGGGTCTCCAGCCATGACAGATAGGATCCTCCTAGCCTGAATAAAGTGTCTTCTTTCACACGTTCGGGGTGGACTTGACAGAAGCAGTCCCCACTGGGAGGGTTGGCATGGAGGTTTCGCAGCTTTGCTAGCGGGGTAGCCTGGCTCTGGTATTTTTATTAGATATCTACAGAAGATTTATGGGACCGTTTATAAGCTCTAAAGACTTAAACTGGGGTTTACGGAGTCTTCTCAGCTCCTGAGAGCTTCGGTCAGATCATTTCTGCGAGATTGCCCATAAAAAGGAATCTGGGAAATAGATCTCTAATGACTGACCACATAGTTTCTCACGGTGAGAATTCCCTGCAGCCAGGGGCCCACACATGACTACGTGACCAAAGGAAGTGGCCTGATTGTAGGAAGCCAACACACCTCACTCTTAGCCTTTTCTCAGCCCAGTGGGGGGAGAGCTCCAGTTCCTGTTTCTCTGTCCCTCTGCAGGCCCACAAGATGCTCAGCTGTCTGGAATTCATCCCTGAGAAGTCCCACAGGAGCCTGTCAGACACAGCCGAGGCCAGGGGCCTTGTTGGGGGCGATTAGAATGGAAACTTATGGCCGTGACATTCCAGTATCTCCAATTCTCGAGAGAGATGTGTAGTCCTCCGGGCCAAGCCACCGTGTGGCTTACTAAGAAGGACTGAGAAACGGCTCGGGCACAGGACATGGGGTCATTGCAGGACAGTGAGTTTTGAAGGCCATGGGCAGACCTGTGAGGTTTCTGGACGTGGTAAGACCTCCGTTCTAGGCTTCACACAATGAAAGAATTTACGACAAAGCCCATTTTGTAATCCAAGAAGGTTTTTATGAAGGACAGGACAAGTTTCAGGTTTGACAGTCTCAAAGGGACTCACAGCGAGGCCCAAAAAAACCTTGTGGGAGAGCACCCATGCGTGTGGATTGGGGTTGGGTGGCAGCGGGGGAGTCCAGGAGACCAGAAGCCCAAGAACCCTAGAAGCTGAGAGTTTGGGGGCCAAGAGGCTGTGGGCCCCAACTAGATCGTGAGTGGGCACATGTGCATCCGTGCTGGGGAGGGAGACCCTCCCCTCTACCTGCCTCTGACCAGGAGCAGCATAAGAGAGCGTCCCAGAGCGTACTCCCTGCCTCTGCTCTAGCCCACCCCGTGGCTGGGGGAAGGTGTGGTTGATGGTATTGGCTGACCCCATCAGCTGAGTGATGTCATGAGCCTGGACCTAGTTTGACCCACCCGGGTTTGCCTCCCACCTGACTACGAGGGTGGGGGTGGAGGTGGGGGAACGTGGTGGGAGGGGCGTGTTAAGTATGAGCATGCTCAGTTTGGGGTCTTCAGAGGTGTTCAATGGTTGCCTGATTTCTTTCCAATCTCCTCTCTGAGGACCTTTGCAGGCATGGGAGGGACAACCCTCTGCCCCTGAACTAACTATTAACAATACTAGAGTAGAGACCAGAGAGGCAGAGAGAACATCCAGACAGAACAAGTCAAGAGGCAAGAGGAAGGGAAAGAAAGTACGGGCTGCTCTCATGGTCCGGAATTCCTGTCCCGTCCAGCTTGCCGCCAGGACCCTGGTAATCAGGTCCCCCAAGCAAGGCTCACTGACAATATCTCCACACAGTTCTGTTTGGAGAACAGTCCGCTCCATGGACAAACACGTCTCCTCTTAAAAGCAAATTGTGTAGGAGAGTAACTGTTGCCTATGAAATTGTCTCCCCAAAAGATCATGCTGAAGTCCTAACCTGTGTACGTGTCAGATCCTGCTCTGAAACAAAAGGACTGTCCTTGTTATATTAAATGAGGTCCTGCGGTAGCAGGGTGGGGCCTAAACCTAGTCCCCTGTAAGCAGTATCTTATGAAAAGGGGAAATACACACACATAAAGGGATGACAGAGGCCAACAGAAGATCCCCAAGCCCGAGAAGGCTAAGAATTGCTAGCAGCTGCTAGCAAAGAAGTTCTCAAACTGCTTAATAGCAGGACCCTTTAACACAGTTCCTCATGTTGTGGTGACCCCGACCATAAAATTATTTTTTTTTTATTTTTTTTTTAGGCATCACTGCCCTGGTGGTGGGTAGGAGGCCCAGCCTTTGCTCCTGGGAGCCGGAATCGAACCTCCATCCCAGTGGGCCGCAGTCCCGCGCACAACCACTACGCCACCAGGGCTCAGCCTGACCATAAAATTATTTATGTCATTTTGCGACTGTTGCGAATCGCCGTGTAAATATCTGATGTATTTTTGTTATTCCAAAATTGAAGCATAGTGAGTAATCACAAAACAATACATGATTATACATTGTGAAGTAGCGACGCTTTCCGATGGTCTTAGGTGACCTCTGTGACACCCAAAGTGGTCGCGACCCACAGGTTGAGAACCGCTGAGACCAAGGTGACCCTTTCCTGTAGAGCCAATGCCCCAGGTTCAGTCTCCTCGCCTCCTCAAGTGCGAGAAAATAAAATGCTGCTCTTGAAAGACACTCACTTTGTGGTATTTTCCTGGAGGCAGCACGAGGAAACTTCAGAAGGAAACTTCACGCATTGACCCCGGAGCTCCTGGGAAAATGCTCTGCACCTGGATTTCCCGAAAACATCACCACAGGACGGAGCGAGAAGCCCATGCTAGACTTGTGGAGGGCAACCCTGGGGACCGTGGAAGCGTCCCCTTGCCCTGCGAGAGGGTGGTAGAATGCCAGACTGTGCAGTCCGGCAGTCTAATATTATAACTGAGTCCACTGCTTACCAGGGAGGTAACGACTCACTCTATTTATTCTCTTAGGTAAAAGGAGCATAAACCCATGGCCTCCTCCTTGATTTACTATGCGGATGGTGTGAGAAGTCCCCGGAAGGTGTCTACAGAGTAACTGCAACTACGAAATATTACCAATTATTAATAGCAATGCTCTCATGCTTACTTCACTTCCTGCGCCGGCTGCCAAGAACCGGGAGAGACTCCTGACTGCGCTGGGTCAGCTCTTCTCCCGACCGGCTGATGCACCTGCCCGGTCCGGGGCATGTCCTTCACTGTCTCGCACCTTTGTCACCCCCTTCCCCACCCCGCTCTCTGCCTTATCAGGCTCCAGCCTAGACCCTGCACCCCACATCCCTTTCAGAGCAGGGGTCGGGAGCTGGCTCCTCCCTGCAGGTGCTCCGTTTCGGGGGTGGTTTCCCTCGCTTCTGGCTTTGCAACACTGAAAGAGTTCACGTGGCCAAAGCACTTTTGTTAATCCAAGTGATTTTTATGAGGGAAAGGGAAGTTTCGGGGAATACAGTCTCCAAAAGTGCACACTGTCTCTGGAAATCGTGCAGGGTCGCATGGCGGGAGGATGTGGGAAAGTTCACAACTGAAAATGGCTTTATCAAGGGAACATGAAAAAAAGATGTGGGAGGAATCCCGGAACAGGCACAGAACCAGCCTGCAGAGCCACAAGCAGGGACCCGAAGTAGGACAGCCCCTAAGAGTGAGCGGGCCAGGAGTGGGCAGGCAGGCATGCATGCAGGGAGGAATCCCACCCTCCACCTGCAAAACTCATGAGAGAGAGAGAGAGAGAAGGGGTGTGTGTGGAGGGCGGCGAGAACCCACAGGGCTCTCCCTGTGGCCTGTTTTTATCCCTTCCCAGATCCTTTGGGATGGTATTAACCAACCTTATTCATTGAATTTAGGCGCACCTGTGTGATGTCATACTGCTGGTGCCTAAAACAGGTGTGCCCAGGCTGGCTACCACCTGGGCCTGGGGGGCTTGTGTCTGAGCAAGCTCCCCTCTGGATTTTCCCAGAGGAGTCTCATTAGTGTACCTGATTTCTTTCCAACCCCTCGACTGGGACATGAACAGCTCATTTTGTTCAGTGCAGGCATTTGGGAAGACAACCCCCCTTTGTCCCTGTCTAGCTTCCTTTCACAGGGATGGATTCTGGGAGACCGAGAGCTGACCTGTCAATGTTTTGTGTCTGGAGAGAGCTGCTCCCTCCAGCCGAGCAGCAGGATCCAGCTGTCACCCTCTGATGCAGGGACAGCAGATGAGAAGGAGAAGGGGGGAAGAGTCCATTAAAACAGACACATCGCTCATCACACCACGAAACCCTAACGGCCAGGGCCCCACCCATGGCCAGCCGTGAGTCGCGCCGCACCAGATAACACACTCAACTGCATTGTCACCCCAGCGCCACGCACGCTGTTTGCTGGAGCTGCGGGTCTCTTGAGGGCCATGCGCGGTTCTCCACAGGAAGCAGCATCAGTCTCCCCGGAGGCTCCCAAAGCTACGGCTTCCCATGTCCCTCCAGGCCTGGCTCACCTGGATGACTTCTTTCCCGGCAGGCAGGGGGGCTCTCCGGCTTCTCAGTCCGCTGTGAGCAGGAGCCAGGCAGCTCGCTGGAAGCTGCCATGTAGCCTAAAAAGCTGCTGCTCTCATCCCTCCTCCCAGCCTCGGCTCAAGGTCTGAGAAGCTTCTCGGTGGCCGAAGGAAAAGGGAATTCCAGCAAGGACTCCTGGCACCTCAGGAGGAGGACAGAACCACCTGCTTCTTAGAAACTTCATGACCTACCTCGGGTCTGTGGTCAGGGCCTCAAAGTCTAGACACAGCCACGGTGGCTGTCACCCAGCCACCGGGGACAGACTGAGGATGGGCCGTGGGGGTGGGGGACTCCACAGACCCTCCTTGGCTGGGCTAAAAGAGCCAGAAGAACCAGAGACACCAACTGGCCAGGTAACGCTGAGAAATACCCGGACCAACACCAAACAAGCCAGAACTCAGGTGCTGCCTGTTGGGACTGGCCAACGTCCTGACTCCGTTGTCCACGAAGCCTGGGGAGGGCAGCCGTCAAGTGCTTGGCTGCTAACTGCAAGGTTGGTGGCTCAAACCACCCTCCCAGCTGGCATGGGGGAGAGGTGATAACGGAAGATCTGCTGCTGTGAAAGTTGCTCTTCCTACCTGTGATGGGAGGGTCGGACCTGGCCACTGGGTCGTGTGGGATCCCTGTGAGTCAGGGCAGCGGTGAGCTGCCCCCAGTCCCTTCCAGCTCCCAAGCACGGCTGATGTGGCTGAGTTCTCCACAGCTGGGCTTTCTGAAGCAGACGGTCAGACCGGCCTGCGGAGCTGGCTCCAGGTGGACGCAAACCTCCAATCCTTTGGTGAGCAGGTGAAAGCTGCTACCCATTTGCACCACCCAGGGACTCCCAACAATGCCCCTCCCCCACACACACACACAACCCCAGGATTGCCGTAACCACACACAGCCTCTGAATGTCAAGACAGAACAGCCAAACTTGTGGTAAGCTTGGTGATCTTCAAGCGA
>PVJH01026503.1:0-29946 GCA_004026705.1 Nesogale talazaci
ATGAGCCAAAATCAACTCCATCGCAGTGGGTTTAGACCCACAGTACTTTCTGGACGATGAGCTTGCTCTGTATGGACCCTGTCTCAGTAGCCAGTGGGCACCTGTCACTCAAGCCCTTGCGAGGTGGCAAGCATAACTGAGGGAGTGGATGCTAGGTCACAGCACTAGCAGAAGGATAGGACAGTAAGTGCAGGAATGTTCCCCTCATGTACCTGTCTTCCCTTTCCCTTACCTTGGGCCTAGGTAGAATGAAGGTGGTTGGGGAAAAATGACATTAGGGCTGAGAAAGCCAACATTCAAGTGTCCACTTGGTCCCTTGGTTGCTCTTCTGTGAAAATGGGTCAGTCCTGGTTTCACACGGGCTAACCCGGCTCAGAGGAGACACGGAACCCAAGCGGAACTTACTGGGTGCTAATGACTCAGACAGAGGATGGCAGCCAAGCCCCCCTTTCTTGAAGGGAGCCTATTGGGCCGCTAGGTGGGTTCAAACCCCCAACCTCTAGGTAAGTTATTTCATGGCTTAATTGTTGTACCACCTTTAGCTTTCAACTGGGAAAGAACGACAAAAAAACACCTCACTGACACGGCTACCCAAGGGGCAGGACAGAACCGCCTCCGTGGGTTTCTGAGACGGTCACTGCGTAGCGGAGTCCAAAAAGCCTCGTCTTTCTCCTGAGAAGCGGCACGTGTTTCAAAGCGCTGACCCTGACTAAATGGCCAGATTTAAAAGCGGGACACCATTGACTGGGGGAGAGGGGAGGTGGTGCCCTTGACTAAAAATTTGGTCTATATAGAGCACAAAAATTTTCATAGAACGCAAAAACATTATTGCAATGTATTTATTTTAATTTTAAAACGCCGCCGGACGTTGTTAAATTGTTAAATAGCGAGGCGTGGGGTCACCTTAAAACGCATAGCGATTACACCTCTACGGGGACGCATTCTGCAGCCGGAAGGGATTGCAGGAGTAAGGAAAGTGGCGGCCGCCCCTGGCGCCATTAGAGCGCTTCAAGCAGACGGGCCAATGGGGCCGCTCTCAGGACGCGGCGAGAGGCGCCCCGACTCCGACGCCCGGGTTCCACTCTGGCTTTGACATGCTAATGATGCAATCCCCGGGCTTCCTGGGCTTTTTGATTTGCATACACACGTGTGGCCTCTCCTCCCCCCGCCCAGTGGCCCGTACCGGCGGCGGATTAGTCCCGGAGCGCGCTTTGCAATGCCATGGCCAGGAGGCCGGCTGCGCTGGGCTGGTGGCGCGGCGGCGGGCGAGGGGCACCCCAGGCAAATGGCACTCCCGGGCTTGTCGCTCCAGGAAGGGGACCTGGAGTCCTCGTGTGCACTCTTGCTGGGCGCAGAGTGGTTCTGCTCGCTCCAGTCACTGCTCAGCCCTCCCTCCGCGGTGGTCTTTTGTCTTGGGAGGCCCGAGAGCCCGACAATGGCTTATTATCTGCGCGTGCAGGTGTTGCTGAAGAGACCAATTTGTGAACAATGGCCCTTCCCACGTTGTCCAAACAGAAAGATCGCTCCGCAGCTGTTATTTGCAGAACCTGTCACCGTCGCTGGCGCTGACGCCGAGTCGCTAGCGTTCGCCGGGCGCCGCCCACCGCTGCCAACGCTGCCAGCCGCCCCCCACCCCTCAACCCCCGCGCCCCCCGACGCCGCCCACCGAGCAGTCCGGCCTCCGGCCCGCCCCTCCTTCCTCCTGGAAGCCTCCCTCCCCGGGCCGTCTTCAATCAAGTCCCAAAGCAGAACCAACTCCTAAAATCTTTGGGGTTCTAGTCAATCCATGTGACCCCCAGACGGCTTGCTGGGGGTCTTCTGGCTCTGTGACACTTTGTCTTGAGCGCCCCCTCCCCAAGCCTTAAACGCACCAAAAACCTTGCCCCAGAAGCCCACGAATTCCCAAGAGATCTTGTGTTTCCTTTGCAAGTCTGCCCCCCACCCCGACTCCCCACCATTAACCCCAGAGCAAAATGCAGCCCCTTCATGAGTTCCCAAAATAAACGTGGGGCAGGAAGCAATGGAAAACAAGGGGGGGGGTCCACCCACGGAGGTCACTCTCCCCACCCCTTCTCATGTCGACATTCCTCATTTTGCACCCGGGAAAGCTCGGATTCCTCCCCTAGCACGATGCAGACCGAGAGGGACTCGCAAGTCCCCTGCCGCGGGTTCTGGGTTCTTCCTGGTACAAAGACCTTCAGTTGGCACGGGTGCCCCGAGGGCGCCAGCATGTCTACGGAGTGGCCTTTTCTCCCAAAGGTCGCCGGCTTCCTGCACTCCTTGCCTCCTTGGGGGACAATGCACAGACAGCTAGCAAGAAGAAGCATTTCATGGAACTCTTCAGCCCCAATGCCCTGCCGACGGCATTTTTTTTTAAAGTCTGGTTGCTGCATCTCGTAGGACAAGGCACCTGTTCCAGCCGGTTCATTTAAGAAGGGAAAGTCCAAGAGGATTGCTACTAAAATTCCAGCTCCTGCACATCCAGGTTTATTCAAACAAAACAATCTGTGGGTGTTGTCCTGATGGATAACAGTTTCCTGGTGCCTTCTACAAACCTGCCCCCACCCACCCTATACCCGGATCAAGCCTCTTCAGATTTCTCTTTGCCCCTAAAACTCAGAGGACATTTCCAAGGAGCATGATCTGCGTCTCTGAGGGCGCTCAATCTGCTGCTTTGTCATGGTGTGAATCCCAGCAGGATGGAGGCCACGGAAAGGACCCGAGAGAGATGAAACAATCACTTCACATTTTGCTAGTTTGTTGCAGTTTCCTACAGATTGCTGTGCTTTTGTTGCATTGCTTCTTTGTACTTACCTTCCTTCTTGGACTGGGATCTTTACACAAGCGGAATCACTCCTGGAGTGACCTTTCCCAAATCCCCGTGATCGATCCCAGGCTTCCTCAAGCCTGTCCGCTCACTTGTTTCTGCCCCTCTCTCTAGTGGCAGAGGGATTACGCATGTGGCCGCTCACCACGAGGTGAGCAGTTTGAAATTACTGCCGATGCTCAGAGGGAGAAAGGTGGGGGTTTCTGCTCCCACGGAGCTGCGGTGTTGGGAATGCACAGGGGCAGTTCTACCCTGACCCCAGGCTTGCTCCGAGCTGGCCTCGGGCAGTGGCTGAGTCTCTGACAGTGTTTGGGAGTTTCTCCGCAGGGTCCGGACAGCAGCAGAGAGCTTTCCTGAGGTGACAGTCGGGTAAACCTCTGACAGCCAAGAACATGTTGGGTCTGACCTCAGAATATTTTCTACAGGAAGTTGTAAGAAAATGGTGAGGGGAAGTTTGGGGAAAGTGGTAGACAGCTGCCTCCACAAGCTCCCTTCCCAAACTTCCCTGTCATCTTCCAGGATGGAACCATAAAATAAATGGAATACAAGTGGAGACCTTTTCTTCAGTCCCTTTTGGCTCATAGCCATCCACTCCAAAATGAACAGCCATGAGTCTTGATGGCCTTCCTAAATGGGTAAACACAGAAAACATCCGAAAAGTACAACATCCTCTGTGATCCCTTCTTCCTTCACCCTCGACCAAGCAAGGACACAAGTCATGGCCATCCAGTCTGTCGAAGCTGACTCATAGTGGCCCTTTAGGACAGGGTCTAACTGCCCCTGTGAGTTTCTGAGACTGAGACTGTTTAGGAGAATAGAAAGCCTCATCTTTCTCCCCCAGGAGCAGCGGATGGTTTCGAACCGTTGACTTCGTGGTTAGCACCTAACCACCAGCCAGAAAGGAGACTCAGAGCAATGAAGTGTGTGGCTTTCTGGCTTCTATTTTTCTTTTTTAATTCTGACTTTGAACGACAGCTCCTATTCGCTTTGGGCATCGTACTCCAGGTCTGAAGGAAAACCTGTTTTGGAAAGTGCAATCAGCTTCCCAGCGAGAACTCAGAGAATTCGAGAGATTTCTCAGAACTTCTGAGAATGTGGTCCCCTAGACCTGGCATTCCATCATCTGCAAACAGCAGTGTGCCTTCACATGAGATGAGGGGGCCGGTGGAAACCCGTGGGATGAGGCCAACCGGGTGTTCACTCAGCCTTCTGGCACCATCTCTGGATGGGGTTAGAATGCCCCTGCAGGTGCAGGGAGGAAGCAGCTCTTCGCATGTGAAGGATCTGGGGCCAGGGAGGGGCTGGGAGGTGGGGTGGAGAGAGAGACAGGCGAAGCCCTTGCCTCAGCACTGGAAACAAACTGGAAACCTTGCAAATATTTATCTTCAGGGACCTCCAAGAGACCTCTGGGGGAGGGAGGGAGACAGAGACGGAGGAGAATCCAACTAGACACATGTTTACACATAACCGTTTCCAACGGCCCGTCAACGCACAAGTCCTGCATTTCATTAAAGGTACCTTGTCGATGGCGCAGTACGCCATCAACAAAGACACCGCACTCTCTTCGGGGTAGAAGGAGGTGGCCTGTTTGGATCCTTGATGCGTCCCTCCCGGATGGGCCCCTGGGCTGAGGGTGCAGGCAGCGTGGGACTCTTTTCCTCTTCAAGAGTCATTTGAAGCCAGGCTTCCAGTTCCACGGCATATGTGATCATTTGTTTACAGTTGGGAAGAACAGACATTTGAAAGTTGAGGGCAAGGTCGCGCCACAGTTTATCTACCCCAGAAAGGCAGTGAGGCTCCTCAACCCATGAACATTCATTGAACGTGATGAACCGATGACTCCCAAAGGGCTTGGGACCGCAAAGATCATGGCAGACATCTTCCTGCCAACCTCAGATCTGCGGTTCTCTTTGCCTCCACTGGCCTGGGACCATCCAACTTCCCGCTTGGCCCTCCTGCTCTCTCAGCCTGAGGCTGTGGGACTCTAGAACCACCCCCAGGCGGCATCGGGCCCAGGACTTGAGATGGACTGAGCTCTGGGGCACGTCCTGGATAGAAATTTCTTCCCGCCCCAAATCCTTCATTATACATTAAAAAATAAAGAAAGATGATGGCAGACTAAGTCCCTGGCTATTAGAAGGAGAAAAGCATGACCTTCGAGCATCTTCCCACAGGGCAGGTCCCAGAGGATGCTGAGGAAGCACTTGCTGTTGGCAAAGCCTCCCCGTGGGTGCGCGCGCGCGCGCACACACACACACACACCCACACACACACACAATCTTGTACACACGATGGCTCAGTGTAAAGAAAGCCCTCTGGGCTGAAGATTCTCCTGCAATACTAGTCACCCTTCCCTCCGCCTCCCAAGTCTTCCTGGCAGCTGAGCTGGGCAATGACTCAGAAAGACAGGTGGTGGGAGTAGCTAGCCCCCCACCCCCGCGCCCCGTGCTGCAAAATGACAATAATAAACCCACTGAAGCCCTTTTGAATATATTTAACTCAGCACTTACAAGTCATCCCGGGAAGGAGAAGGACAGAGAGCTGTGGAGATGGCTGTGTTTGGAGGCTGGTGAGAAAGCAGAGGCATTTGGATAGGCGAGGAAAAATAAGAACCCCTATTTTCATGCAGATCACTTCCGCTCACCAGGAAACCTCTCCATGCAAATGTGGTTGCAATGGCTCACCAGTATCACACATGACCCATCTCAGGGAGAGGAGAAAGTGGAGCCGCCATAACATGAAACTCAGACCTGTGCCAACAGTCAGCGTGAGTGCCAGGGTGCAGCCAGGTTGGACAGAGACTGGGGAAAAAGAACACCCTGCCCCACTGGTCTCCAGCACGAAAAGAATTTCTCTGAACATCTGTTCTGTCCACCTTTAAGAGAGGGCAGAGCTTCAGACCTAGGGGAGTTCAGACCCAGCAGGGACAGATTGAGCCTGGGGCGGCATCAGGGAACTCGGGTGACAGACACATTAAGCAGCTGACCACAGAGTCAGCGGTTCAAGCCCACCGGCTGCTCCATGGGAGAAAGATGTGACTGTCTGCTTTTGGAAACTCACTATGAATCAGAATGGGCGCTCAGACAGTGAGTTTGGAGAGTTCGAGCCAGGTAGCATCTGGGAGAGGTAAAGTTCTGCTCTTCCTGTTCCCTGTGCAAAAAGCCCAACAGCTCTCAGAGCTCTCAGAGCAGGGCCGCAGCTTGGTCCCTGCTAGCCCTGCATTCACCCAGAAACCCTGTTTCTCCCTGTCACAGCTGGCCTCTCACCCCTGCCCTGATGACATGATTGCACTCAGAAGCCTCGGAAAATGAACCGTTTAGGGAGGAAAAAAAAACACCCCAAGATGTTCAACACTCAATCCCACCTCCCCCGGCCCTGGCGTTCCAGATTGTAACACTTCCATTAGCATGATTTGCAACCGACTTATTAACCAAACCCCACTGCTTCTGGCACTTATTCAGGCCCAGACACAAAGGAATGAGTAAAAGCTGTTTTCCCCACAGCGGTATCTCGCCTCCTTGGCAGGTGGCACAGGATGATGTGTGGAGTAGCTGGCATCTCCTCCTCCTCCTTGAAAGGAATTCAGCACACACCACCCGTCAGCCAGCCCACCAGCCAGCTGACTTTCTGGGACGGTGCAGGCCGAGTGGGGAGGCAGGCTGTAGTTGCCAAGCAGAGGAGAGGAAGCAGGACCAGCGGGACCAGGCTGGAGGGCTGCTGCTTTGATGCCCCTCCCCCCAACCCCCCCCAACCCCCTCCCCCCATGTTACTACTCTGCAGACACCCTCAGCTCTAGGGAGGCTGGGCTCCAGGCCCAGGAAACCAGCCTTCCCCACCCTTATGGGGAACCAATTACATGAGAATGTCACGGGCACGTTCCCTTAATGTCCTTTCTACAAGTCTATCCTTTCCATGAAATCTGCCCTTTAATCTGACCCAGGTTTCCTTGATTGCAATACATCCATGCATCAGCCCATTCCAATGGGGACCCAGCTATCCTTTCTAGAGAACCTTCCTTTTAAATTCGGTAGTTTTGTTTTGCTGGGTTTTTTCCACTTTGGTAAAAATATGTCTACATATTCTCCAGGCCAGCCATGAAATCCAGAGGCATTGACGATATTCTTCATAGCATGCAACCATTATAAATTCTGAAACTGTCTTAGATGGGCGTTGTGTTTGCTGTTGCAGTTTTTGACCATGCACAGAGTTCGTGCTCTAAGAACATCGGTGGCTTCTTCGCATGTGTGACCCTGGTCGCAGGTGGACCTGGAGGCACTTATTGTCCAATCAGCTCTGAAGATCCTTACACAGAGCTCAGGGCTCATCTGGCTGGGAGAACAGGGGGATGTGGAGAACAGGGTGTGCAGAAAAAACACATCATTTTTACTTAGAGCAGTGGTTCTCAACCTTCCTCTTGCCCAACCCTTTCTTACAGTTCCTCATGGGGTGGTGACTCCCAACCATAAAATTATTTTCGCTGCTACTTCATCACTGTCATTTTGCTGCTTTTAGGAATTGGGCAACCCCTGTGAAAGGGTCATTCGATACACCCCCCACCCCCCACCGCCAAAGGGATCACCACCCACAGGTTTTGAGAACCCCTGACTTAGATGGAATGTCTGTGTGCAGAGATTTAAAGAAGGGGCTCATGGTATCAGGAGAAGGTGAAGAAGACACCACCACTACTACCACCATCATCACCTCCCACACACACCACACACATACACACACACACACTGCCACCCCCACAACTCCCACCACCAACCACCACCACCACCACCACCACCACCACTGCTCTGAGAGCAGTTGCAGGCCCATCCGTGTGCAGGCATTGATTATGACCCCAAGAAACTAGATGCAGCCATGAGAAAAAGAAAACACAGAATCCCAAGTGGATACAGACTTAATACACAATGTATCCTCTTTTTTGAAAAATATGATACACTTGTTCCACAACAGTATCCATTGTCCATCTGAAATTCAGATTTTAACTAGTGGTCCTGTATTTTACCTAACAACCCTACACAGGCCCTCGGTACGGTATTTACTCTTGGCAAAGAACAAGTGTGTCCATAAAGGTCAGAATGGATGATGGCTAGGATTTAGTCCCAAATAAAGGCCTACAAAATCCTGATGGTGCCCACCCAAGAGCCCATTTGGGGGTCGGAGGGTATGTTCCCACAAGAAGGGACCTCAGTCAAGCAGCCACAATCCTTAAATAGCCCAAGAAAGTCAAAGACATTCACATTGTGTTCATCTCATTGGTCACTGAAAATAGTCTCCAGGCAACACTTTGCACCCACTTTACCCCCTGGAGACAGGGGAACCCCTTTTCTCACCCACCCTCCGTGAACTCCAAGCAAAGCACCCCAAAACCTCCCCAGCTGGAGCGCCTCTTTCACAAAGCTGTGCCTCAGGGAGCAGATGGGAAGAATGGCCTTCCTGCCGCCAAAAACATTACGCTGGCTGCCAGAGCAAGTTCCCACTCGTAGTCACCAGCTCAGCCCCGTGTTTTCATTTTTCAAGTGCAAGCATGCTGCTGAAATCTAGACGCACTTTCAAAACAAGATTCTGAAAGAGCAGTGAGTGGGTTTCGCTGGCACCATCTCGGCAATTCTTTCCCAGCTTCCCCGTGGCAGAGAACCGCACCATGTTACCACATCACCTTCTGCAGACAGCTTGTTTCTGTGGTTCCTCGGAAAAGTCAGGGCTCATTCTACCTGCCAAATTTAACTCCACAGGCTACTTGGTGGTTGTAAAGCAGCTGAATGGCCTCTTGTGTCTGGATCCCTTCGAGAAGTCACTCACACCAGGCACCCACAAAAAGTGACCCCTGGTTTTACAAGAACCTGGTACCCACAGTGGTTTTCTCCGGACAAGTCAAAAGTGTTCCAGGCGCCCCCTATCTATCCTTCAGTTTCCTGAGAGCTTGACATTGTTGGTCTGAGTCCAGAGCTGGAGAAGAGCCTGGTGATACCGAACCCTGGGTAATTCAGTTAAATTCAGTTAAACAGAGATGGGGTCTGTGATTCTCAGGTAGGGAAACCTGTCCCCCAAGAGGAGAAGGTAGCAGAATATCCAGGAAGGTGGTGATATACATAGATAGATAGACACATATATACATACACACATACATAGATCCCACATCTTAAAATCATATTTAAAAGTGCCTGTTTCATATTTAGAATGCTAAATGTCTACTGCTTAGACAATACAAATTTGTAGAAGGAGAGCTCAAAGATGCTTGCACTGTACAGGAATCAACCTTTTACATTTCACAGTAACAATACATGCTAATATTTGAAAGCTACCTAACATCAGGCCCTGTACTAGGCACGTGTTATTAGTGTCACTTTATTACTAGTATTATTTTTGTTTCGTCATCAGCAATCCCACGAGGTTGCCCCATTCTAACCCCCTTGGCTGGGTAGGAAAACAGAGTCTCGTCCAGTCAGGGGTGGTGCTGAGACTTGAATCCAGGAGTCTGGCTCCAGTCTCTTCCCAATGCCCAAAGGGTTACTCCTGTGGCCCCTCCGTGTTTAGCAAGACCTCAGGCACCACGGCCCTTCTGTCCCGCTGTAGGCACTTGAGGCTACGCTGGTCTGTGAGATTCCATCATCACACACTGAGAAGAGCAATGTCAAAATCAAAAGCCAGATCTTGCCATTTCCAACTGTCTGATAGGCTGGACTCCTGCTGCAGAGTCTTGATAGGACATCCCCAGCAGATCATTCCCTGACATGGTTCTTTCTTGTGAAACCCTCGCCAGGGAAGGAAACATTCCAGGGGAAACCCAGGAAAACTCAAGTTTCACTCATCATCTGCACCCCACCCCTGAAAGAAATCCACACGTGAAAACACTAGACTAGTGACTTGAACCATGCAGGCACTACACAAACGTCCAATGAAACTGGGATGTGTTGATAAAAAATATGTTTTTTTTTCTCATCTTATCTTCCACCCAGAAGAACATTCATTAAACCCGCTGTTGGTGAGTCATTCAGAATAACAGCCGCCCTGGGAGGGTCAGCGTAGACCCACCTCCATAGAGTTTCCCCAGCTATAATCTTGCCTTGGAGTCCTGGTGGCTTAGTGGTTACGTGCTGGGCTGCCAGCCACAAGGTGAGCAGGTCGAAACCACCAGCTACTATTTCTTGGGAGAAAGAAAGGCCTTGCTCTTCCCATAAGCAGTCGCCATCTAGGAAACCCACGGGGGCAGTTCTGCTCTGACCTAGAGAGTCACGATGACTCAGCATCAACCGAATTGAGCAGTGAGTTCGGTTTTCCTTTTTTGTCTTTAATGTAACAGAAGTAGCCCATGGGCAGGCCTTTCTGACAGGGGGGCTGCTGTGTGGATACAGTTAGCAGAGAGAACAACCTGACCGCACCCCCCAGGACTCTGCCTGGACACCAAGAAGAAGCTGGTGCCAAACTTGTCCTTGAGAACGTTACAACGCTTCTGGCTTCCTACTGCTGCTATACCACAAATAAGACAAACAGGTGGGTTTGAAGAGACAAAAATGAACTTCCTCAGTAAAAAGAAATAGAAGAGGGCTGAGCCCCAGTGGCGTGTGGGACTGCGGCCCACTGGGTTAGTGATTCAAATCCAGCAGCAGCTCTCCAGGAGCAAGGCTGGGCCTCCTACTCCCACCAGAGGGCAGTGATGCCCACAAAAATAAATAGAGGAAAGAACTAGGAGACAAAAGACATTTATAGAGGTATAAATATAGGCATGCACATATGTTAATATATTCATATATAATGATCGGGATACAGGTCTATGTACATATATTTAAATGTTAGGTATTAAGGTAGCAGATGGACATTGGGCATCTACTCAAGTACTTCCTCAACACAGGAACACTCTTTTCTAGTAACCTGGCATTCTGTGATGCTCATCTTCCTAACACGTGCTGAAGACAAAGCAGGTGCATAAGCAAATGTGAAGAAAGCTGATGGTGTCCGGCTACCAAAAGATATGGAATCTGGGGTCTTAAAGGCTTTAAGTAAAACAAGCGGCCATCTAGCAAAGAAGCAACAAAGCCCACAGGGAAGGAACACACCAGCTCGAATGATCATGAGGTACCAACGGGATAAGGTATCAGGCATCAGAAGACCCCAAACAAGTATATTGATGCAAATGACAAGGGTCAGAGTGGAGACCTCAAACCCATCAGTAGACAATTGCACATTCCCTCACAAAAGGGTCATAAGGAAACAACCAGCTAGCCAAGGTGCAGGAGAGCACCAACAAAACACACAACATTGCTTTAATGTTTTCTCCACTCCTCCCCCCACCTTCATGACCCCTGTTCCACCTTACAAATTCGGCTAGACCGGGACATGTACACTGGTACAGATAAGAGCTCTCAACACATGGAGTCCAGGACAGATAACCACCCCCCCTCCTGGAACAGTAATGGGAGTATTAATACCATGAGGTTAGGGGGAGGGTGGGGAGAGAAATGGGGAACCGACTACACTGATTGACTTTTAAAGCACCTCCACCAAGGGGACGAACAATAGAAATGTAGGCTAAGGGAGACAGTGGACAGTGTAAGATATGAAAATAAAAATAATTTATTGGGGGTCCATGAGGGTAGGAGAATGGAGGAGGGAAGAAAAAAAGAGGAGCTGATACCAGGGGCTCAAACAGAAAGAAAATATTTTGAAAATGATGGTAGCAACATATGTACAAATGTGCTTGATACAACTGATGTTTAGATTGTTATCAGAGCCCCAATAAAATGATTTACTTTTTTAAAAAAATTTTTGGCTGAGCCCTGGCGGTGTAGTGGTTGTGTGGGACTGCCCCACAGGGTTAACAGTTCAAATCCAGCAACAGCTCTCCAGGAGCAAGTCTGGGCTTCCTACTCCTACCACCAGGGCAGTGATGCCTCAAAAACAAAACAAAAAAAATTGTAAAGGACTTTCTCAGACTTCAAGAGACTAGGAATCTGAATTCAGGGTGGGGCTCTCCAGCGAGGTCCTTATGTATCTCTATCTGCTCTTTTAGTACGTGGCTTCTTTGGAGCTTCTTGGCCTCTAGAATCTAGCTGCATCAGCCTCCATCCTCGCCAGATATTGTAGGTCTGCTGCCTCTGTCTGGCCATCTGTCTCTATGCTGATCTGTCTGTCTACAACTCAGAAGTGATGAGATCCACCCTACACTGCCATGACCTCCGCCTACCTCCTCAGGTGAAGGGGTTAGGGTCCAAATATGTATGTGGGGGTGGGGGAGTCACAATTCAATCCATACCACAATTCACATTATATCGTAACTTATTAGAGAAAGCCACAGATGTTTAAAAGTCAAATACACGAACAAGAGTGTGGGTCTTGGGCTGAGCCCCGGTGGCGTAGTGGTTGTGCGCGGGACTGCGGCCCACTGGGATGGAGGTTCAATTCCAGCAGTGGGGCTAGGCCTCCTACTCCCACCACCGGAGAGCAGTGATGCTCCCCCCCCCCAAAAAAAAGAGTGTGGGTCTTGGGGAGACCTAAAACGGGAGAGGGGAAGCAAGGTCCTTCCCACCTGGAGTCTTGGGCATTTAATTGAAAGAGGGCTTGTGAGATGGGAAGTATTAAATGTTAAGACAAGGCAGAGGGGGAAGCTTGACAATTAGGGAAGGAGAACAACTTGAAAAGGCGCAAGACAGGAGCAGCCTAATTGTTTTCTAAAAAGAGGAAGTTGCAGCCTATTTGTAAGCCAAAAAGATTTCAGGGGAGCAGGAAGGAATGAAGAAGACACAAGACAGACTCTGGCAGAAAGGGCAGGAAGGGGAAGACGGACAATGCGAAGGAAAACATTACCATTTCCCCTCACAGATAACACGTGCCTTCAGGGTTCGTTTGCCAACCCCTCCCTCCCGAGGGAGTTATTTTCATAAATGCCACTGTGCCAATTTTTTCTACAAGTGTTGTTGTTAAAAAAAAATTAGCATAGCACGTTTACAAAAATATCTCCAGGAGGAAGGAGCGGTTGGCAAACAAACACAGAAGGCGCATGTTATTCCAACAACAAAAGAAATATGGCAAGTATGAACGGAAGATGGAAACTTCTGAGCTAGGAGGGATAGGCAAAAATATAGAGACCTTAAGCAGGTCTTTGGCCCACAGGGTCATGGCAAACAAAGTGAAATCACAACAAGCACTGCTTTCTCAAATTTGGGTGAAGAGAAGAACAGGGAGGCAGCAGCGGAAAAACTATGGGAAGGGGATCCTTCAGTCGGGAGAGTGTCAGCACTGTGGAGAGCAACCCACCCCCATGTGCAGAGCAGAGTGGGCGGCAGTCAGCTGTGAGCTGGGTGCCATGGTTCTGACTCTGCCTGGCAAGAGGTGTCGTTGCTATGCAAATACCCTTGTTTCCTGGTTGTCCAGGACCTCACCCTCTAGTTTCCCACCTCCCGGTTATTGTTGACAAGGTCAGGTTCATTCTGCTTTCTCTTCACTGGTCATGATGGAACCAGGAGGAAATTGTTCAAAGTCATTTTTAAGGTAGGTTGGAATAGAGACATCAGGATCATAGGGCTCTCCATTTCACTAGCTGGAACACAGGGCCTCTCCTAAGAAGTGTGTGTGTGTGTGTGTGTGTGTGTGCGTGTGTGTGTGTGTGTTTAGTTAAATACCTTTAATTGGGAGTTCTTGGGGCTGAGCCCCAGTGGCGTAGTGGTTGAGTGCAGGACTGCGGCGCACTGGGTTGGAGGTTCAAATCCAGCAGCTGCTCTCTGGGAGCAAGGCTGGGTCTCCTACTCCCACCACCAGAGGGCAATGATGCCAAAAACAAAACAAAATTAAAATATGGGGGCTCTTAAAGCTCTTATCGGGCTGAGCCCCAGTGGCGTGGTGGTTGAGTGCGGGACGGCGGCCTGCGGGCTTGGAAGTTCAAATCCAGCAACGGCTCCCAGGAGGAGCGCTGGGTAACTCCCACAACCACCAGAGGCAGTGATGCCCAAAAAACAAAAACAAAAGCTCTTATCACAATCCATACACTCATCCATTGTGTCAAGCACATGTGTATATATGTTGCCATTATCTTTTTATTTTTATTTTTATTTTTTTTTGGGGGGGGGCATCACTGCTCTCCGGTGGTGGGAGTAGGAGGCTCAGCCCCACTGCTGGAATTGAACCTCTATCCCAGTGGGCCGCAGTCCTGCGCACAACAACCACGCCCCAGGGCTCAGCCCGCCATTATCATTTTCAAAACATTTTCTTTCTACCGGAGTCCTTGATATCAGCTCCTCATTTTCCCCTCCCTCCCATCCTCCCTCCTTCATGAACCTTGATAAATTATAAATGATTATTTTCATATCTTACACCATCCCCTGTTTCCATTCACCCACTTTTCTGCGGTTCATCCTCCTGGGAGGGGCTTATATATGGACCCTTGGGATCCATTCCCCCTTTCTCCCCACACCTTCCCCTGACCCTCCTGGTATCTCTTTTCCCCTTATTGATCCTGAGGGGTTTATCTGTCCTGGGATTCATGTGTTTAGAGCTCTTACCTGTACCTAGGTACATGTTCTGGTCTAGTTAGATTTGTAAGGCAGAACCAGGATCACGTTAGTGGAGTCGGGGGGGGGGGGGGGGGGGGGGGGAAAGCATTAAAGAACTAGAGGAAAGTTGTATGTTTCATTGGTGCTGTACTGCACCTTGAGTGAATTGTACCTTACCTATGTAGAAATGTTCCATATTTCTTCTAACTATAGCCAACCCTACAAAGAGTTTTAAAAAAAGTCTTAAAAATGTAGCAAAAGGCTGAGCCCCAGTGGCATAGTGGTTGTGCGCGGGACTGCGGCCCACTGGGACGGAAGTTCAATTCCAGCAGTGGGGCTGGACCCCCCTACTCCCACCCCCGGAGAGCAGTGATGCCAAAAAAAAAAAAATGGAGCAAAAAATATCTAAAGGAAGGAAAGAAAAATAACATTTGATGAGTTAGTTATATTAAAATCATGCCATTTCACCCAAGAGAAATAGAGTTGGGAACCTCCATGTTTTTAAAGGGAAAGGAAAGGAATATCCAAGACAGCCAAAGGCCCACAAGTCCTTGAGGAAGAGTCAATATATGACTCCTTGTCCTCGCAAACCAGAGTGTGTCTGCACAGCTCCAGAGGCAGGGGGAGCCCACAACTGCACCCTCACCCACCTCATGGAAAGGTGGATCTGTTTACTCCATTTGTCTGTAACCTGTCAGGTCTTTTCAGAAATAGATAATAGTCATCGTCGCTGTACTACCAGTATGCCAGCTCAACAAACAGGACAGTTATTTCCACTTACATTTTTTGATGCAACTTAGTGTCTTGCCAAAGGAAAAAGTTTGTAAGGTAGGTACCCAATCTCACAGGTATCTAACACCTACACTGGTACATAATTACCAGTGGCTGCTACTTTACAACATACATCAAGACAGTCATATTACCGCTGCATTCTTATGTGTTTTGGTGTATCTGGCAATTCTTCTTTTCGTGTTCTCTGTGCATATGAATGTCTCCTACATACCATATATACTAAGAGTGGTAGTTACACAGTCTGTTGTCAACTTGAGACTTAGGAGTGAAGGAGTGGAGTTGAGCCTGTCAATCAGGTCACAGCTAGATGACCTCATTTGGAGACACTCGGGAATAAATAGCTCACTGGAGGCAGGACAAAAACCCTCTGCTCCACTCCCTGTGAGATATTCCTGTGGAGAAGACACATGGAGCTACGTTAGAGCCTGGAGCTGAAGGAGCCACGTCGAGACCCCTGCCAGGACTGAGCTGCTTCTACCAGATCCACAAGACTTTCCACCCACTGGTCTGTGGTCTTCCTGCATTTGGCATTATTGCATGATTGCATGAGTCTAAAGAAGAATATATGGACTAGTGTTGGATACATGGGTTAATATTGGACTGATGGACTTGATCTGGACTGTGCTGGGATGTTTCCTCCATATACAACTGCCCTTTGATACAAAGCTCTTTCTCATACACATATGAGTGCCTATGAATGTGTTTCTCTAGTCAACCCAGACTAACACACTAACAGATCATTTGACTAACTGGACAGTAGATAATGAACCGTGGCTATACCTTCTGACATACTTACATTTTCTACTTAAAAATAGACTCGGGAACAGGGTTTTTCATAATCCAGTCACTGCTGGCAGTCTATTTTGATGACTTCGGTTCCCAAATTATCCAAGCAAGATGCAATCTAGCTTTTATAAAACCCCACCTAAGCTATACTTGCTGTTTGGTGTCATTTCCTTCTGGGAGCAACCCCCTGCACAGCAGAACAAGACACCAGGCCACAAATGTTGTCATGTTTCAGCCCATTGTTGTAGATGCTGTTGATTTACCTCGCCCAGGCATTTCCTCTTGTTAGCTGCTCCTCCACTTTACCAAGCAAGATGCCCTTCGTCAGGGACGGGTCTCTCTTGATAACAAGTCAGAATTGTGTGAACCCCCTTCTTGCCTACAAGTTCATCCTGCCTGTACATGTTTGTTCCTTTGGCAGTTCGTGGTACCCTCAATATTCTTTGCCAGCACCCTAATTCAAAAGCACTGATTTGAGTTCAGGCTTCTATAGTCAACACCAGCTTTAACACACAATGACACACAATGTCTTGGGTCAGATAGACCTTAATCCTTGTTTTTGTACACTTGAAAGAGGTCTCGGGCAAGGTTTATCCAGTGTCATGTGTCCTTTGATCTCCTGACTTCATGTCACCATAAAGGCCTCACTGGCTGAGCCCCGGTGGCATAGTGGTTGTGCGCGGGACTGTGGCCCACTGGGATGAAGGTTCAATTCCAGCTCCACGGAGCAAAGGCTGGGCTCCTACTCCCACCACCTGAGGGCAGTGATGCCAAAAAAAGAAAAAAAAACAATAAAAGCCTCACACACACCCTGGAGAAATAAATATCTTATGTTTCAGGAATGATAAAGAAATGTACTACTCACGGGAATTCCAGTTTCTCTCCTATAAGTTAAAAACAAAACGAGTATACACAAGGCTTAGAAGAAAATAAAAGAGACTACATTCTGGCACTGGGGGACTTAGAGTCATCTTCTTTCACCTTCTGGGCAAACCAACAAAAATAATAAAAACACATATTTCTCGTTCGCACTTTTGGCCTAGAGCAGCTATTGACATGGTTTGAGTCATTCATGCCTCCCGCTCTGCGCTGGTGGTGAGGAGAAGCAGAGCTTGCCTAAGGGACTGGTTGTGCCATGCTCGGAGAAGGCCAGCTAGGGGCAGCCAGACACTGCGTCCTGCCAGAGCAGACGTGACCCCGGACAACGGAGGGGCTTCTCAGGAGGAGGGGACATCAGGGCCGAAACCAGGCCAGTCCCAGGCCAACCAGGATGGTGGCTCAGACTAGCAGAAAGCACAGCACAGAGGAGGGGCTCCCAGAGTGGACTGTGAGCGCAGGTGGCTGAGTCCCCAGCAACCTAGGCCACCCTCTGGCTCTCTTATGGAGTCTGTCTACTCAAGTCGTCTTGGGGCCCTTGCAGTGCCATGGCGGAACACAACACACACACATACACAGAGAGCACACAGAAACACTCGGATACAGAAATGCATTGCGGGGCCTTGTGCCAGATAGTGGATAGAGTAAGGGATGGGGTACATGTAGATCCCCAACCAAATTCGCCACCATCGAGTCAATACAGACGCATATCAGCTCCTCGGGTGGTGCATCTGGTAGGGGCATGAATGGTATGTACCTGTGAAATGAAATGATATGTGTAACGCACGAGGTAGGATCTTAAAAAGCATTAGAGATAATATAACTATTCATTGTTTCCCGTATCCCAATGATCTCCTTAGCATGTTGTTGTTGTTGCTGGGCGGCATGAAGTCGGTTCCTGTGTGGGTTATATAATTTCATGCCAACTTAATAAATAAAGTGTAGAGCCTGTCAATCAGGTCACAGCCTGATGATGCCTCCTGGTGGGCGTGACCTTCTCATGAGGATTCTGGGAATTTCCTCCCTGGAGGAGGGCCACGCAGTCTCTCTGTTGAGTAGCCACACTCAGAGAGCGGGAGGAGCCACGTAGAGACCTGCACCAGCGCTGAAATGCTTCCACCACCACTGGACCCACAAGACTTCCCACCCAGTGGCCTACGATCGTCCTGTATTTGGCATCGTTGCAGGTGTTTCGTGAGTCTGGAGAGGAATTTGCAGATTGGTATCAGACATACGGACTACTCTCAGACTTACGGACTTGATCTGGGCTGGGATGTTTTCTCAATATGCACTTGCTCTTTGATATAACGTTCTTTCTTTCCTACACGCATATAAGTGTCTCTGGATTCGTATCTCTAGTCAACCCAACCTAACACAGTTTGGCTCACAGAGGCCCTGTGCACAGCACAGTAAAAGTTGTCAGAAATGGAATGTTAAGCTCAACAGCATGCACAGTGTTATAGCTTATTATGTAATTGCAAACTATCCCTTCAAAAGGGCACTTCACAGTGCAGTGCAATCGCCAATGTGTCTGCTAAAAGAGCAAAATATGCCTTTACCTATTTTTCCAAATATGTCTTAAGTGCATTACAATAGGATATTTTTGTTTTGGTTTTTGGATGTATACGCATAACAGAATGACCTGTTCAGCTTGAAAACTGATCATGTTTCCTTAAGAACTATATTTGAAAAAAATAGAACAACATTTCTAATTTTTTTTTAACAATCAATAGCCTAACTGCTACATCTACTCACACACACGTGCACACAAATGAGATCATATAGAATAAAACCATGATACAAGAAGGATTGAGAGAAGGAGGGGGCAGTCTTCATCGTGAAGGAAAAGGGTGTTACACAGGGTGGGTGTGAGCTCCTTCACGAAAAGGAAAAATAGAAATGTACTTCCCATTCTAAAATAAAAGGAAGCACATAAGTTTATCTAGAAAGAACGCCCGTCCCGTTATAACACTCTAAGGAGGGCTGCCATGAACTTCCTTTATGTAAAAGCCGCATTAAAGAAGATGTATTTGGGGGCTGAGCCCCGGTGGCGTAGTGGTTGCGCGCGGGACTGCGGCCCACCGGGACGGAGGTTCAATTCCAGCAGTGGGGCTGGGCCTCCTACTCCCACCACCAGAGAGCAGTGATGCCCCCTAAAAAAAAAAAAAGAAGAAGAAGAAGATGTATTTTGGTCCCAACTTGCTGAAGACCTTTCACGTTACAATTCTCATGCAGCATTTTGAGAGCGAACAAGGGCATGCGAGGGTAAGCAAAAAAAATATGGCTACAAACTGATAGGCTGTTTCTCAACACATCCTCCGTCTGGGCCTGCACACTTCTCAGAGAAATGCTGACCTCTCTCCTCCTTTCCCCAAAGAATTCTGGGCTCTTCAATTTACACCATACCCAAATGGCAGCAGAGCATCCTCATGGGACTCAAATCGTACACCTGGGAGGAACAAAAAGACCTTAGCAGTCTAATACTCTCCCTCTGAGCTATACTCCCTACAAAAAGACATGTCAGGGGCGAGACCAGGGCGCAAGAGTGGATGAGGTGAGGTTTCCCAGTGAATTTCGCATAGGAGAGCCCTTGCGTCATCCTCAAAGAATGAGCAGGTAGATTGCTGTGATAGCAAAAATCAACAACAAAATGTCGTTGGTGCATCTCTGCTGACCTTTTTTATTTTTTTATTTTTTCCTTTCGCCAAAGCAGTTTTCCAGTTTCGGAGGACTTCCTCATAGGAAGCATCCTGGAAGAAAACCTGTCCAAGTCGTTCCTTTGGAGTCCCGGGGGGGCCGGTGTTTGAGACCACAGTGGTAGCCACTGTCAGTCCACCTTGTTGAGACTCGTCCTCTTCGGGGCAGCCGCACCACTTGACCAAGCAGATGTCCTTCTCCAGAGAGGGGGCCCCCCTGACCACAGAGCAGAAACTCAGAGGAGGTCCTGGCACCCTCTCTTCTAAGAGCTTTCTGGCTGTGCTACTTCCAAGACAGAGTTGCTTGTCCTTTAAACAGCCTAAGGTCCTTTCACTGCTGTTCACTGGCACCATAATCCAAAGGTATCGATCCTTCCCTGGTCTTACTAACTGTCCAGCTTTTTTTTTTTTAATCATTTTATTGGGGTCTCATACATCGCTTTTCACAATACATAAATCTATATACTGTGCCTGCTGCCGTCATCATTCTTCAAATATCTGCTTGAACCCGATATCAGTTTCTGATTCCCTCTCCTCCATCCTTGCTTCCCCTCCCTCAATATTTTATAAATTATTTTTTGACATATCTTACACTGTCCGGTATCTCCCCTCATCCATTCCTCCAATGTCTGTCCTCCCGGTAGGAGGTTATGTGTAGATCCTTGTAGCAGGCTCCCCCTCTCTACCCCACCTTCCCTCCACCCATCCAGACTGTCCCGCTTTTGTGTACATTGGAGACAAATGATATATCCCGGCTTGTTTAGTCCTCAAAATGACACCTTTGCTCTCTAGCACTTGACAGAGGTCTTTTGCAGCCTGTTTCTTGATGATGTTAATACATGCAAATCTAAAACTCAGTTCATCATCCTTGGGCAACTTTAGAGCCAAAACAAGTTTATAAATTAAGCACACTCAAAACCACAAAATCAATAAAATTCGAGTTACCGGCTTTCAATCAACGTGGGAGATGATGCTGTTTTACTGAAATGTAATTATGTTTGAATAAGGCTCTGAAGGGCATCCTGGCTTGTGGGCTTGAGCTGGACTGAGCTGGGATGCCATTCCTTTGATATAAAATACTTCTGCATATAAAGCTCTTCTTGAAACATTTATGAGCAACACTGGATTTGTTTGTCTAGACAGTCCAACCTGACACATTGTGTTCTTTTATATATAGTTTTGAGTTCTGTTCCGTCTTTTCTCTCAGTCTACCCAGGACCCTCCAATGTGAACTCATTTGAGCAGTTGCTAGGGGTAGCTGGGCACCATCTAGTTCTGCTCCCAGGTAGGTCAGTGTGGTGGACACTGATGATCACATGGTCCATTAGCCTTTTGGACTAATGGATTCCATTTGCCTCTGACGATCTTCACTTGAGTTTGCTCCCCATGGAGAGAGACCAACAGTGTGGTCTCAGATAGCTGCACACAGACTTTGAAGGCGCCAGTCACTGCTCACCAGAGTAGAATTGAAAAAATTGTCTCTGTTGAATCAATTCACCTTTATGTCCCCTGAGACCATGGTCATAAGCCCCCATGTCCAATGACTCATTCTGCAAAGTGTTTAGTTATGGCTAAGAAGTTTTCGTAACTTTGTCCCCTGTATATTCTGCTATGTTTGCAAATATACTTGCATATATATGTGAATATATATGTAAACATATCCTGTTAATTTTTTTTTTTTTTTTTTTTTTTTTTTTAAAAATATGGAACGCTTCACGAATTTGCGTGTCATCCTTGCGCAGGGGCCATGCTAATCTTCTCTGTATCGTTCCAATTTTAGTATATGTGCTGCCGAAGCGAGCACATCCTGTTAATTTTTTTATCCTGTTAAATGTATACATATTTGTGCATAGAAACCCATTCCCCTTCTTCCCATAGCTGTTGCAGTTTGCATGTCTAGCTACGTAGCCACCTCCGTGGCTATGACCGCTAAAGCAGGACTGTATGTATCATGGGTATCTACCTGTGTTGCCTGGATCTCCTGTTACGGCAATGAAAAGTCGCTCCTCCCCGGGTCTTCTTGTGCTGATCTCCCCCTTCCTGCCTACCGCCCCCCTTTTACGCAAGGTCGTATGTGTTTGCGTCTAGTTAGTGTTCTACCCTCCCTTTCCTTTTCACTCCTCATAACTGTCAAGGAAGCTTCCCTTCTGTGTTAAAACCTTCTCTGGACTTTTCGCGTCAGTAAGCAACAAGGACGGCTGTCCTTTGGTGGCAACCGCAAAGTCGGCAGCTTGACACCCTTAGCCGCTCCTCGGGAGAAAGTTGGAGGCTTTCTATTTCCCTAAAGCGTGACCGCCTCAGAAGCCCACCGGAGCAGTTCCCCTCCGTCCTGCAGGGGGGCCGTGCGTCAGGGACAACCCGATGGTAGTGGGTGGCTTGGAGGTTTGGGGAACGTCAGCTGGCATCCTGTCCTCCAGGTTTATCCCTATGACGAGATGTTTCACACACTCATCCTGACTCTCTGGGTTAGGCTGGGTTCTCTAAAAAAGCAAAGCCAGTGACGCTTACCTGTGTACATATGCAGATGGAGGTTTAGATCACGGAATTGCTCATGTAGTTGGAGGAGTGAGTTCTTCCATTCTGGCACAAGTCGGTGGACCAGATGTAAGCTGAAGACTTCTCCGGACATCGGTACCTGCAGGGCTGATCAACAGGAAGCCGGAAAAGCCACAGGCTGGTGGATCCGGAGCTGAATGTCTCCACGGCCGACCCAATGGGCTCAAGGTCAGCAGTCGGCGCATGGCTCCTGAGGTCAGGAGACTATCTAACAGGAGGTTGACAAGCCACGTGCAAGACCCAGATCCAGCCGTGGATGCGAGCTGGTTCCCACACACTCTGAATCTGGACCAGGAGGAGGCCACCTCCCTCAGTTGTGTCAAGACCAGATGGACTGTTGGGCGGCTTCACAGACTATCACATCATGGAGTTGACCACGCACTACATCAGATAACCTCATGGAAGAGTCCTGACCCACCCTGCAGAAAGCCTAACTGGCACACTCTTTAACGTTGTGTAGTATGCCGTGACAGGTACGGACAAGAGTATGTCCATAGATGGACATTGATGTTGCTTCCCTCGTTTTGCTATCGCAAGTAGTGCTGTGATTCATATGAGTAAACACCTATCTGCTCATGTCTTTAAAAAAAATAACTTTTATTGGGGTTCGTACATCTCTTATCACAATCCATCCATTCCTCCAATGTGGCAAACACATCTGCACATATGCCGCCATCATCACTTTCAAAGCATTCTCTTCCCACTTGAGCCCCTAATATCAGCTCCCCATGTCTCCCCCCACCCTCCCCCACCTGCCCTCCCGAATCCTTGATACGTTATAGATTATTTTTTCCATATATTACATTGTCCTCCGTCATCCTTCCCCCACTTTTCCATTAAGCAACCCCCAGGGAGGGGGTTCTAGTTTGAACCTAACTCACTTCTCTAGGCTATGTATCTAGGATGGGATTCTGGATCACGTGGTATTTCTAGTTCCCTTTTTAAAGGAAGGGCTATACTGTTTTCCACAGGGGCAGTCCTACCCTGTCACAGAGAGTGATTATGAGCTAGCAGTGACGCAATGGCAGAGAGTTGAACCTGGGCTTGGAAATCATTGTTCACAGTGCGTGTAACATCTCATAATCCCACCAGCAGCGTGCGAGGAGTCTCATCTTTCTAGACCCTCACCAGTATTTGTTGTTGCTGTTTTCAACCTTCGCCAAGACTGCTAGTGATTGTGATGATAATCTCATCGTTATGCTGCTTTGCATCTCTCTAATGATTGAAAGCATCTCTAGGTGTATTTCTTGGCTGCTGGCATGTCTTCTTTGGTGAATTATCTGTTCGTGTTCTCTGCCCATCTTTTTTTTTTTTTTTTTTTTTGGCATCAGTGCTCTCCGGTGGTGGGAGTAGGAGGCCCGCCTGGAATCGAACCTCCAACCCAGTGGGCCGCAGTCCCGCGCACAACCACTACGCCACCGCCACCGGGGCTCAGCCCGCTGCCCATCTTTTCATTGAATTATTTCTCTTTTTGGTTCTGGAGGTGTTGAAATTCACAGCACACTTGGGTTTCTTTTCATGTCGAAATATACACCACAGCACATCGACTCTCTCAACAAGTAGTTCCGGGGCAGAGGTTGCATCTTTCCCATGGTGTCAGCACTCTGTCTCTGGCCCTGCTATTTCACCACCATTCGCTGAGACTCGCTGCCCCTCAAAGTCTTCATCTGTGCTTGAAGTTCCTGGTGTCGATTTCATCTCATCCAGGTCGTGTTCCAGCAGGGCACCATGCTCAAAGAAAACATTCTTTTTTTACGATGCCAATGTGCGTCATTTACCGATGACCCCACGCAATAGTTTCAGCTCAAGGTTCACAGTTGTTTCCAGACAATAGATTCAGGGTCCTTCAGTTCTAAGTAAGGCCAGTAGGTCTGGTGGTCCATAAGGATTTCAAATTTTGTTCCTTATTTTTTTTTTAAAAAAAAAAAATCAAGGTTTAAAGGGCTGAGCCCCGGTGGCGTAGTGGTTGTGCGCGGGACTGCGGCCCACTGGGACGGAGGTTCAATTCCAGCAGTGGGGCTGGGCCTCCTACTCCCACCACCGGAGAGCAGTGATGCCAAACAAACTAACAAAAAATCCTCACAACTTGACCAATAGGTGATATCATGATAAATGGAGAAGTCAAAATTGTCAAGGATTTCATCTTACTGAAACAAGACATTGCACAAGATCTCTTTGGATTGTTACCAAAAAACAAGACGGGACTTTGAGAACTGTGGTGCACCTGACCCAAACCAGGGTATTGTTCAATGACCTCATGTGCATGTGAAAATTGGACCTTGAGTCAGGAAGACCGAAGGGGATGTGGTGTGTTTGAATGTGGCGAAGAATACTGAAAGTGTGTCGGGCTGCCGAAAGATGAACACGTCTTTCTCGGAAGAAGCACGACCAGAGAGCTCCTGGGGAGACTTTGGACATGGTGTGAGGAGAGACCAGCCCCTGGAGGCGGACATCATGCTTGGTAAAGTAGGGGGGCAGCAGAACAGAGGGGGACCCTTGAGGAGAAGGATAGACACCGTGGCTGCGACAATGGGCCCCAACATAAGAACCACAGCGAGGGTGGGCAGGACCAGACCATGCTTCGTTCTGTGGTGATAATGGTCGCTCTGGGTTGGAACGGACTCAAGGGCCTCTAATAAATAAGAATTCCTTGGGGAGTGCGGATGCTGCTGGTTGAGAGATCACATTCTGAGGACCACAGTCCTCTGTCTTTCAATGTCAGGTGACGGACTCTCTGAGAGACATGAATTCAAGAGGGAGCTCTGAGGAAAGCATGGAACCCAAATCAACTGCTGGGTACATTCTTCGCTGGTGCCTGGAGACCTGCTGCTGTCTTGTGGGGCTTGACTGGAGAGCCAGCATTGGCCAGTGCACTGGCTTAGTTATTTAGTGTTTGTATAATAGAAATATCATAAGTGGTTCGCTGTAGCAAATGGAAACTTAGTTCTCTCGCAGTTTTAAATGCTAAAAGCATGAGCTTAGGATTTTAGTTTTTGGAGAAGACTTTATCTGTTGGCGCTGGAGAGAGGTTCTTGCAGCCTTTCAATATCTGTGGGTAGTCGCAGCCTTCCTCAGAAATGCCAGGTGGCTTGGCATCGAGCTTCCCCTTTGTGTTAGCCTGGGTAGGCTAGAGGAACAAATATCATAGACACACATATAGATATAAGGAAAAGGTTTATATACAAAAGGAACAGGACATTGAACCCAGTCCAGTTCAAAGTCATAAGTCCGATATTAACCCCTATGCCCAAAATCAGTCTATAAAGTCTCCTTCTGACTCACGAAGTCACAGGTCAGTGGGTGCAGAATCCCGGCGCTGGCAGGGGTCTCCACATGGCTCCTCGCTTCCAGGGCTCAGGGTCCATCAACAGCAGAAGCAACTCATCGCTGGCAGAGGTCTCCATGTGGCTGTCCCAGCTTCAGAGGTCTGGCTCCATGAGGGCAAAACCGTGTGGTCTCTCCGCCAGCTCCTCCAGCTTCTCAGAGGCTGCATTTTGTCTTTTCTGTGATTAATCATCTCTGAGACTAACTCCCAACCACTGGGGAAGATAGCTTCTCATCTTCATGAGGGAAATATCGCGAGATTTCCCAGAAGTCTCAGGGGAAAGCCATGCCCACATAGAGGCCTCATTGGCTGCTCAATAGCTATCTCCAGATTAACAGGCTAGACTCCACCCCTACATTTCAATCATAAAATTAACATAAGCGGGGCTGAAACCCGGTGGCGTAGTGGTTGTGCGCGGGACTGCGGCCCACTGGGTTGGAGGTTCAATTCCAGCTCCACGGAGCAAAGGCTGGGCCTCCTACTCCCACCACCTGAGGGCAGTGAAAAAAATAAAAATAAAATAATAATAAATTAACATAATCACATGACTGCCACATTTTGGGTCTAGGATGGCCTTAGCACAGGGACCCCTGGTTCAAAGGATGCATTCTGCTCCTCTTTCTGGGTGGTAGAAGGTCCCCTCTCCCTGCTGGATTCTCTCTCCTTATATAAAAGATAAAAAGTAACCCAGGGTGACTCCCTTTGCATCAGATCAGGGCTGTGACTTGAACGAAGCTATTGCTTCCCATTCTAGCCTCCTTCCGATGGACTGACTGACCACATCAGACCATAGCATAGGGGATGCTGACATCATTACATTCCCGTCAACCCACTGACATACTGGCCCATATTGGGGGGAGACACAATTCAATCCGGGCAGGCACCAAACAATTAGCCTCCAATACGAAAACAAATGAGCCTTCCTTGGATTCTGACACAGACTGAGCCCAGAGGTAGAGCAGAGAAAAATCTCATTAATAAATCTTCGTGATCCATCTACCCCTCAAAGGTTTCTATAGCAACCAGAGTTCCAAAGCAAGGCCCAGGCCACAGATTCACCAACGGCAGCTGGATGAGTGGAAATAAGTAGCCCCTTGTGATCAGCTAAGGAAATGAGGCATCATAACGGAAGCCTGAGCAGAATTGATTCACCAATATTTAGGGCTGCAGGCCCCGGGGCACACACACACCTACTCCGCCACGCAGACCGTCTGCTTCTTAGGTCTCAGCTGTGCTTTCACTCCATTGCTGCTGGTGCGTGGATTAAAATGGTACTTTTCTTACTCCTTTTAATTCTCTGAAACTCATTCTGAAAGGCCACAGACTGTCCAGAGCATGATCTCTGGAGTCTTAGACTTCATCGACTGCTTTGGGCACAGGATGTAAATTCGAACAAGCGACTTACCCCAGAGATTTGCCTCCATCTCCTCATTGGCTCCCTTGAAATAATCATTCTAAGGTGTAACAGCCAGATTCGAACCAGGGAAATAGAAATGACGTTTCATTATGTATAAGGGGAAGAACGTAAGGTGGGGAATTCTTTCCCCGGAAGAAGAAGGATCCGAGATAGGGAGGAAGCCACCAGAGGCTTCCAGATGGAAGGCCGGGAGACGGGATGGCCTGATGGAAATCCAGGCCAGAGGCTCTGCAGGACTGCCTGGCAGTGGCCGTGGGTGCGGCCACCCAGGGGGCCCCGGACTAGGACAAGAGACACTGGTGCTTCTCCTTGCTCGGCTCTCCTTCCCGCCGGTGCCTTCTGTGGGCAAAGCCATCGAGAAGCGCATCATCAGAGAGCTGCAAGGATTAAATGACAACGCAGATAAAGTACCTGGCCCACGGTGGATGGGGAGTTGACGTTCAAGTTGGATATTTTAAACTGAGACTCCTGCATCCCCTCCCCTCCAACACGTTCTCCACTCCTCCGGGTGCCTCTGTCCTCCCGCCCCCTCGTCACCCAGTTCTTTCCTCCCACCTCCTCGCCCACACTCCACAGCAGACGACAAGCGGGCGAGCCTCCCAAGGAGACGCCCGAGTAGGAGAGCCGAGGGACCGGGGTTTCAAGCTTCCACTGCCAGATCCAGCGATGCCCGCCGCATCTTCTGACCCTGAAATCCCCGCCCCTACCCACCGGGGCCTGGCGCACGCCAACCGGGGCTCCGACCCAGGCAAGGCAAGGGGAACGGTGGGGGCGCGACCCGTGACTCTGCCTCCACCCCGCCCCCTCAGCAGTCTCAAAAGCACTCCTTGAAGCCCTCAGCCTGGGCTGGGGTCACGTGTCTGGACGAGGAGCGGATTGAAAGCGATGACATCTCGGCCGCCTCTCACCCCTGCCGTCCTGTGATGCGACGACCCGCTAGCTTCTGCACAAATTCCCCGCGTGCCTGTGTTACACGTGCCGGAGGTACCCGCCATGGAGACAGTGCGGACCCGCGCTACCTTGTGCACAGCAGACGGCAATGTGCCGTCCTCACAAGCAGCCGCATCTCTGAGTCCATCCCCGTGGTCTGTCATCTAGCCATCATTTGTACCGCCAGGATCCCCAGGCAGTGTCAGATGTGGGGCCTCGGTCTCCGGGTTTCCACTCAGTCCGGCTTTGGGCTGCTGTTCCGTCGCCACCATGACCCTCTAGGACAGTCGCAGCGTTCTTGGGGACAAGCCAAGGACCCCCCAAATTACTGTTTATAACAAGTTTCCGGAGGAGACTGAAGCTGCTGGTCTGGGAATGACAGTTGGAAAAAGTCGGGTGAGGACATCTCAAAACCTGCTGAGACTTAGGTCAAACCGGGTGCGGCATAACAAGTCGGGCTTTGGGCCAGCTGTTTGCTTGTTAGGCTTAGCACAAAGCTGGTGTGTGCTGGTCAAGTCCCTGGACTTAGGTCATGTCTGAGCTTCATTTGTTAGAGATGTTGTTAGAGAAGTGAGTCTTCTGTATCCCACTAGGAAAAGTTTATAGGGGTTTTAAAACTGACGAATGGGGCTGAGCCCCAGTGGCGTAGTGGTTGTGTGCAGGACTGCGGCCCACTGGGACGGAGGTTCAATTCCAGCAGTGGGGCTGGGCCTCCTACTCCCACCACTGCAGTGATGTCCAAAAACAAAACAACAACAAAAAAAGACTGATGAATGTGTTTAACGGCTGGTTTCCTGCTCATACTTCTGAGTTACTTAAATGTGCATACAGTCTATAGAGAGAGTGTGTGACTCTCTGGAGAGTCAGTGTGCTCTGGATCTACTTCTAGGATTAACCTTAGAGTCTTATTCCTAAAATGCCTATTAACAGACTGTCACTCTGCATCAGGCACAAGAATGTTGAGACTTGGAGCTTGAACGAAACGTAACAGACTGCCCTACTGGGATGGTTGGTGGGTGGCTATGACGCAGGAAGCGGTGTCATCAGTCAAGGGCTGGGCTGCTAACCCAAGAGTCAGTGGTTCAAGCCCAGCAGCTACTCTATGGGAGAATAAGCATGCCAGCCTTAGAAAAAAAATTTTTTTGGTTTTTTTTGGGCATCACTGCCCTCTGGTGGTAGGAGGCCCAGCCTTTGCTCCTGTGGAGCCGCTACTGGAATTGAACCTCCATCCCCGTGGGCCACAGTCCCGCACACAACCACTACGCCACCGGGGCTCAGCCCCAGCCTTAGAAATTTGATGGGTCCGTTCTTCTCTGTCTGAAAAACAGAATCCCTGATTCTGATTCAAGTCAGAATCATCTGCCTGATTCAAGTCAGAATCACCTTGTTGGCAGTGGATCTGTTGTGATTTGGGTCGATACCAGAAAAATAAACAGCTTCAGGTGAAAAAGAATATGATTGGTCTTTTTGTTCTAGTGCCCTGAATCTGAACTTAAATTCCACACCTACCCATCATCTGAAATCCAAAGTCTCTAATGCCTGTTTTATTCAGTCCTCAGTGCACCGAGGAGGCTTTTATTATTAAGGGAGAGTAATTTTAAGCGAGAACACAATAGAGATGAGAGTGCTGCTACTATTGTTCTGTCACAATGAACAAAGTCCCCTCTACCGAACTGTCATTTTCTGTTCTCAGAGGAAGGCTACAGGCCTGTCCCGAGCTCGCCACACTTCCGCTGGTAAGCGCTCCTTGCCTATAATTGAGTGAACTTGAATAGGTGCCCTTGGTCCCCACCAAGAAATCGCAGGTCTTGACATAGGAATGTAGCCAGATTTTCTGGCTCTTTCCCCCACCCCCCAGTCTTATAAAAAGCGCTTCATCCCTTCCAAGGAGAGGGGAGTTCTGGCAGAGAATTCTCTAGGGTGACAAAGAGCACTTTCGATTCACTCTTGTGCAGTGAGATTGGAAACCCTTTGCCCTGAGGACAGCACACTGTAGAGTTAGTTACTTGAGGCTCCTGCTTCCCCAGAGAACCTGTGCTGTGGTGACCCTCAGCAAACCTCACTGGGGCTTGTCATCAGGACTAGGACTCTCGCCCTTGGCTGGGCTGCTCCGAGAGGGTGCGTTAGCGCAGTGCGCTCCTCCCGTTGGAAGGCCCAGTGCACAGGAACCAGACTAGAACACCAGCCACCCTGGCCCGCGCCCAGCCCAGAAGGTAATTTGGAGAATTTAGGAAGTCAGAGACGATGAA